>JAUIRK010000855.1:1672500-1732500 GCA_030549495.1 Nectonema munidae | reverse complement strand
TGTGTGTGTGTGTGTGTGTGTGTGTGTGTGTGTGTGTGTGTGTGTGTGTGTGTGTGTGTGTGTGTGTGTGTGTGTGTGTGTGTGTGTGTGTGTGTGTGTGTGTGTGTGTGTGTGTGTGTGTGTGTGTGTGTGTGTGTGTGTGTGTGTGTGTGTGTGTGTGTGTGTGTGCATGTAGGCAGTCAGTAAAGGAGAAATCTTTGTTAGAATTAAAACTTCCTTCGATATTTTGTTCTTCAAATATAGGATCTGTGCTGTGCTTTAATCAAGGCATAATTATTTCCAATACTCCTAATGTCTCATTGAAAGTATTTCGCGTTTTAATTACCATTAAATTGCGTATTGATTCGTTTCATCAGCTCCAATCTCATCACCAGCTCCATTATTAATATTATTTTAGTTTCATCATCATTATTATTATTATTATTATAATTATTATTTCATTTTCAATCCAATACTCACTGTAATTAACTTCCCTTTTAAGATAAGGAGGACAGAAGGCTGGGAATTAATTTTAAGTGACTTTTTCCTTTAATTAAAATTTGCAATGACCCAAAAAGCAAAGCTTTTAGCAAAACTCTCAAATTTGACGCACGTAATCAAAGATAAGATAAGTTAAATTAGAATTGTTTATGTATGATGTGTCATGCTGACAGTCCATCCTTACGCACAACATGTTGATCTACCTGTTCTTTTCATCGCACTAGGTTTCTTATGCATTATATAGCTTCCGCTTTGATTAAAAAATATATATAATATGAATTGAATACAACTTAGTGATAGATGGAATTCCAACTTAAACGTTATAAATTAAGCAAACAGCATTAACATCAAGTGCTTTAGCTTTATTTTAACAATGCTAGAATCAAGTCGATGGGTAACTACGTATAACTGCAAAAAGCAATTATGTTTAGCTAAGAGAAAACAATTCATCTAAAAGTGATAAAACATTTCTAAATGAAAATTTATAATTGGAAATCTAATTTTTTTGGCAAAAAACTTTAAGCCAAAATTTCTCCTTTTTTTCAAAAATAAATTGATAAAGTATAATTATAGTAAAATATAAATCAGTTTACCATATTAAGCAAAATTTTCCATTTTATGGCAAAAGTTTTTTTGTAAAAATTTAAAGGATTATTCTAAAAAATTAATTTGATTCTATAAAATACTCACGGAATGGTCAAATATAAATTAAAAAAAACATAATTGAAGTTCTTAATATTTCAGAATATTCTAATGAAAGATTTTTTTTCGATGAAAGGTTCCTTTTAATTGAATGTAATTAAAGAATGTTAAGTGCAAACCAAAATGTCATGGATTGTTCCATGAGTTTAATTTAAATTCAATGAACATGCTGCTTCATTTATTGCATCGAAAACTAATTGGACAAAATTCGCTTTTGTTAAAATGTCTATTGTAATATAATTGGACTTTGAAAATAAATAAAATACATATCATTGCATTCAAAAGACATCAAATACAGTAGATAAAATGAAAGTTCAGAAAATATTCGAGAAATATTTTTTTAAGGTGAAACGCTTAAGCTTTTATAAATTTTATATCCAATCTATGATCGAATGAAAAAAATAGAATTTAACCCATTAAGCCCCAATGCTCCCATTTGGGAACATAAATAATTTCATCTTCGTCTGCTTTTTTCAATGACTTTGAATATAAATCGTCTACGTTTTTTTAGATATCGTCTGATTTCAATGGTTGGGTTAATAAGATAATAATTCGATCTACATTGTTTAAAGAAAACATATCCAACTTTTCACAAAGAACAAAATTTAATTAAAATTATATTGATGATGTAATGAGATATAATGAATTTAATTATAATATCTTACTCATAAAATATGTCAATATAAAGAAAAAGAAAAGAAATTGTCAATTTTTTTTTGCTGATTTTAGACAATTTTGATGCGATGAATCCAAAAATAACATTCATTTTGCTCAATCAGGTCAACTTTTTGTTCTATTGCCAAATATTGTTTTTTACAGTTGATGTTTATACATAAGGGTATAGCATTTTTGTGGCTCGTTTTTTGATATAAATGTTTTTGATATTTTTCTTGCAAGCCCTGATTTTTTACTGACTGACTATTTTTTTTAGATAAATAATATGGATTCGTCTAGAAGGTCTTGCAGAAATAAGCCGGATGTATTCTGCTACATCTGCGGCCAATACAACATATTGTTCCTAACAGGAAACCAGTCACAAGTTTAATAAAGCGTGTTTATCATGCTTATTTTGGCATGAAACTTGGTGATCAGGACACAGCTTGTGCTTCACATGGTCTGCAAGAAATGCATCGAGTATTTCCGGCGCTGGACCCATGGAAAGAAGGATGCACTGAAGTTTGGAATTCCTATGCTTTGGAAAGAGCTAAAAGATCATGTCAGTGACTGTTGTTATTTCTGTGCTATTAATTTGTCTGGGATCAACAGAAAGAACCAGAACATCCTCAAGTATCCTGACCTTGAATCAGCACGTCGTCCTGTACCTCCCCGTGATGAAATTCCAGTACCTGTCTTTGTAGAACTTCCTGAAATTGGTGACGAAGAATTCTCCACTGTTGAAGAGAATGAAGAAGTGGTTCTAAGCGAGGGTGCCTATGAAGCTCCTTTGTTCTTGTTCGCAACCTCAATTTGCCTAAGTCATCTGCCGAACTGTTGGCATCAAGACTGAAAGAAAAAACCTCCTTTCTGACAGTGCTCGCATCACTTTCTACCGCAACAGACATCAAGAATACCTTTTTTTTTGGCTGAAGAGAAAGACTGGGTGTACTGTACAGATGTTGCACAGCTTCTACACAATCTTGGATTACCACAGTACCAATCTAAAGATTGGAGACTGTTTATTGACAGCAACAAGAGATCGCTGAATGCTGTTGTAATGCACAACGGCAACCAATTTGCTTCTATACCCCTTGCTCACTCCACTACGCTGAAGGAGAAGTTATGAAGCGGCAAAGTATCTGCTAGGGAAAATTCGGTATTGTCAGCATGAGTGGATGATCTGTGTTGACATGAAGATGGTGAACTTTTTGTTGGGACACCAGTTCGGATTTACCAAGTACCCGTTCTTTCTGTACGTGTTGGATAGTAGAGACCGAGCTCAGCATTACACGTAGAAGAAGTGGGCTGTGCGTGAGGGATTGGAGCCTAGAAGATCAAAGAACGTCATCAACACACCTCTAAAGGACAGAGACAAGATAATCTTCCCACCCCTGCACATTAAGCTTCGCTTGATGAAGCAGTTCACTAAAGCTCTGGACAAGAATGGCGGCTGCTTCACTCACCTGTGCCATGCTTTTCAAGGAGTCACCATGGAGAAGTTGAAAACTGGTATATTTGAGGGACCACAACTACGTCAGCTCATCAGAGATCCAGAGTTTGAAAACAAAATGAACAAAGTCGAACTGGAAGCGTGGAAGGCATTTGTTCTGGTCGTAAAGAACTCCTTGCCAACAACAAGGCCAGAAACTATGCAGAACTCGTTATTAAAATGCCATTCAAAAATCTGAGATGGAACATTAGCATCTAAATGCACTACCTATTCTCACATATGAATCAGTTTCCTGAGAATCTGGAATCAAATAGCGACGAGCTTTTTTAAAGAGAGACTTTAAAGGCAGACATCCATGCCGCTGAGCATTCTAGAAGGTCAATAAAACAGAAGTTCTAGTCCTGCATGATCAATGATGACCAAACATCTAGTTCTCATGCACGTGTTTTTATCAGTGTCATCTGTTTTTATCAGTGATTTATTATAATGGGTTAATAAAGTTTTTTCCTTTAAAATAACTTTTATTGGATGTAAAAGTAACACAAATCAAATAAATATGCGGTTTTAATGTATCCCACTTAGTAAAAAAATGAATTTTTCTATATTCACTTAGTAGAAAAACTTGACCTGATCAGGGAAAACACATGCCATTTTTGGATTCAGCGGTGCAGATTTGCTCTAAATCAGTTGAAAAAACGAAGACAACTTACTAAAAAATATTTTTTGTAACCCGGTGTAATTAATCCATTTTAATTCGCGCAAAGAAGACGATTTTGATTAATCTCCTTTAAATTCCATTGAAAATTCGAGTTTGTCTGCCTTCCTCTACAGCAGTCGTCACAAAAGTTTTCTGGAAGCTGGCTGGATTACCGAAAAGTTAAAAAACGCAGGCCTGAATATTGAAAAGTTAAAAAACATTGGTATTATGAAATTCCTTTTAATATACTTGTTTAAAACAAAATAAAGCAAACTTTTCGATGTTTTCACTATATGGATGTGACAAAGTTGATACACGGAGGATACAGTTTGGTGACCTATGAAGTTAAAAACTAGAAAAATAAATATTCAATGTTTTATATGTGATTTTTGCAAAACTATTATATCTTATGTCAACAAAGCTAACAATTAGCACATGTTAAAACATAATTTCTAAAGCTTATAAAACAGAGAAAAAGAACAAAAAATTCCTTATTTTAAAAATAATTGAGTATAATTTTTTTTAATTCATAAATAAAATATAATTTTACTATACCCAATGGAGATAAATAAAGATGTTTAAAAAAATGAAAATTTTTTATTTATATAATCAGCATTTCAGACAGAATTTTTTTTACATACCTGTGTAATTTTTTGTATTTTTTTAAATACCTGGTGGCTAGTTTCATAAAATAGGAATGATTTACATATGATAAAATTATCTATTTCAGCCTTATATATAAAAAAATCAATTATGCTTTATTGATGTTATTTCTTGTTTATTATAAATGAGCTAAATTTTTTATTTTGTTTTTTCTTTTTAATAAAAAAAATAATAATATATTGTATAATTATTTATTTTATTTAATCCCAACGGGTGTTCTCCCTTTTTTTTTTTTTTGATTTTTATAAAATGAATTAAAAAAAAATTTAATTTTTTTAATAAAAAACAATTAAAAAAACTCTTTTTTTTTTAAACAGCCCCTCCTTTTAGGAAGGGGTTTTTTTTTTTTTTTAATTTAATTTTTTTTAAATAAACTTCTTCTTCTTCTTCTTGAGCTAATTGAAGAAATATTGATGACCACAATCAACCCAAACAAATTAATCAAGCTTTCAACTAAATCAACTATTTATAACAAATTTAGGTCTTATAAATATTTTAAGTAAATATAAGTTTTACTACTGGCATTAAATTTATATCTGCTCCGAAAATTCCTTTTTAATTTGGTTCTATACTTTAATTTAAAATTTACTACATACAGTGATAGATTTAGTAGCTAGAAATACTCGCAACTTTTATTTGACCTATTTTTGACACATGGATGAAAGTCAGATGGTATGAAAGAAAAATAATAGCTTCACTCAAAAAGAAACGAAAAAAATCTAAAAAATTTTCAAATTCTATGCAAAATGTAAAGAAAATTAGTTTTCATCCTTGTACAAAACTACATCCTGTACACATTTTAACAGAGATCAACGATGTTAAAACAGAACTTACTACATCAAATGAAAAGGATGAGATAAAGACAAAGTTGAGCATAAAATTAAAATGTTGGATTAATGAAAAATGAGTTTGTTCAAGCATAATAAATAAGTTTTATTATGGTACGTGTGCTCATTGATAGAGTGTGAGAGAGAATATGAGTAAAAACTTTTATACGTCTAATCTTTTAGCCAATTAAAAACCTTTAATATTAATCACTCGAAGAAATTGACAGAATGGAGTTGACCTGTCTTGAGAAGTATGGAATTTATTTGATTCGCTACTCAAAAATTGATTGACATATATTTAAAGCTCCAAACTGGACATACTTTCTTAGAGCGTGATAAAATAATTATCATTCATATTGGATAGAAATTTAAGTAGTCAAGCATAATGATGGTCTTTGTGAATTAGATATACAAAAGGACACAACCCAAACGTGATGCATGGGTATTGAATGAGTGGTCAACTAGGGTCATTCATAGTAAGACATGATATTACAAGTACTATATCATATACCAAGGGCGCAACTAGAGGAGACAAGGGAGCAGTTACACCCCCATCCCCCTCCCCCATACCGTCAATAAGCATATGTTATAAATTTTTAAACTTTTTAGTCAAATTTCTAATAAAAAAATGAAAAATTTTTAACTTCTTTTTAAAAACACTGTATTTGTAGAAATATTTATTGAATTAAGAAGGTCTTTTAATGATAGCAAAAAATCTTTTAGTTTTTGACCCCTCCTTCAAAAATTTCCGATTGCGTCCTTGTCATTTTGTGTTGTATGTCATTCTTGAATAAAAGCCTTTAATTTGACATCAAAATTATTACTTTTTCACGATCAAAACAATATCCGAATAGTTTTATAAATATTATCTTTGGATTGACGAGGCTTACTATTTATCATTTTTTTGGATATTATTTTTGAGCATTTACAAATTACTCCAAATAAGTTAAACTCCTTCACATCATGTCATAGTCAAGGATCCTTTTCACATATGCTAGATAATAATAATAATTAGACTTAGGCACACTGGATAATTATTATTCGTTGTAACTTTTTTTCTTGCAAATGAAATTGTTGGAAGTTTATTTGTTCAATCTTTCAGCCTCAATAAAATCCCATCTTCACTAGATGTTAAAGTGGTGGAAGCGTTTCGTTTTGATTGGTCCAATTGCCTTTGATTCGATTGCCAATTTCTTAACAATTCAATTGCTCCCATTTCAATGTGAAATAGTTAAATGTTAAATATTTAAAAAACTACTGGTTTTATTATTTTTACATAAAATACTAATTTTAAGCGGGAAAATATTTTAATGTTTTGTTTCAATTGGACAGTCACTTAGACTTTTTTTCACCACGAGGGTCATTGACCCCTTTAAAGATAAAAAATGAAACTTTTTTTTTATAAAACAACATCATTATATAAGATATTTGAAAGTATAATTTGAAGATTATTGACATATAATTTTAGAACATTTGTTGTTAATATGGAATTTTTGTTACACTTTCGCAGCAGTAGTGATGCGTAAGTTTATTTTAAGCGAACCTACATAAAAGTCACCGTTAGGTAGTGCTGACTTTATGTGTATATGCTTCTACTTATTCCTTAGAACCGTTGATGCAAATCCTTAATGATTTGTTTTTCTTACAAAAATTGAGTTTACTCTTTTTTTTCGCTCGTATAATTTCTTTAGAACAGCCTTTCTAGAACTAGTTTGTCATGAATTTTTTCTTTTTTTCTTTTTTTGCAAAGCTCCTCTCTTAACTTTCAATAATTTTAACATTAACTAATAAAATGTGTACTTTTTTTGGTAATCGAAGGTTTAAATGTTAATGTTTTAGGTCAATGACCTCGTCTGAACGTTTTTTAAAACGGAGAGAAAAGTATTAATATCTAATGACCAATAATTTATTTATCATTTCGGGTAAGTAATACCTAATGGTTACATTTCTCGATTATTAAGTTTGATTTGATCCACTAAAATATATTTTTCGAAATATTTTTACATTAGCAAATTTTTTTCAATTCTATTTTGTATTTTAAAAAGCTAAAATAAAAAAAAATTAAAAAAGACAATTTACAAATTAAAAAGAAAAAATATAAGTGAAAAAAACAGTTTAGAACTAAAAAAATTCATTTAGAACAAAAATCTCCTTACACTGTTTATACCTAAAGATATAAAATACCCACAACAAAATCTGTTATATATGTGTTTGATCTCAAGAACAAACACACTGATTATTATTTACTTGCGTATGAAAGAACTCTAAATTGGGCAGCGGAAAAAGGGCATCAAGGAAAATGGAAGAAAATGATGAAGACCAAGATTTTATAGACATCTATAATGCGAAGAAAAAAAGATCTCTTCTAAAAAATATTGGATAAAATTGATAGGAAATAATTTGAAGAATCAATAGAAGGGGCATGGATTGCAGTGAATTGTATTAATTAATTCATTAGTGATTTTAATATTGATGTATTTCGTTTCGTATGTTTCATTTTAATAAATCTCTGTGTAGCGCTTTCCATTCTCATTAATTATCCCAAATTTCTATGTTTTTAATATAAATCATAATCTTTGGAATACAGTCTTGACTAAAGCATTTTCGTCTCAAACACTTGCGTTTGAAGCAGATTTTCTTTCACAACTTCACAGAAAAATGACATGTCTGTAAACCTTAACACATTGTTTATAATAAAAATGAAGGTTATATTAGTTATTATTCAAAATATTGAATTCCGGCTCTTTAGACCGGACTTTAAAAAATACCACATGAGACGGGTAGGAGAGCATATAAGTTTAAATAAACTACACAAGAAAAGGGTGTATTAGGATTTTGCAAAATTTGATGTACATTTATCAAAGAGTTCTACTCCACACATTTTTCAACTTGATCTCACAGTTTTTTCTCCAATAACAAGCCATTACAAACTCTTGTCAATTCATATACGCTGCAACGCGGGGTATGAGGAAGGAAGGCTGCTGTGTTTGTGCCTTGAAAATACTAGTTCAGTAGATCTGTTATAAGCCGACCATTTATAACTGGGCTCTTTGGCGTGGACCCAACTATTCGCGCTATAAAGGATATACTGTGTATAAACAGAATGGTGGAGAAAATGAGTTGAAACATAAAAATGAGAAAGTTCTCAAAAAATAGTGACAAGTATAATCACGTGAAAAATTGAGAAATCCATGCAACCAAATATATTTCTGGGAGTAAAAGTGTTAAAAATTAGTTTCGACATCCCTTGAAACCGCAATCTGGGGAAACCAGGAAAGAAATTACGGAAAGAGAAATTCAATGAAGTCAATTTTTACCATATGTATACTTTAAATTAATTTTTAAGTATTCAAGGTTAAATTTTTGCTCATATTTTTCATGTAAATTCATAAAATTGATTTTGTTATAAAGCAAATATGTTTTCTTGACACTTTTAATGTAAAATTTTTTGTTGATTATACTTTTAGTTCTAAATGTAATTAATTATGTCATTTTGAGAAAATGTATTTTACTAACTTTCACAGTTTTGTCTTTACTATTTTGATAATAAATCATCTGAATTCCAAAGGCAAATAATGTGTTAATGATGTTTACTATTTTAATTTCTCTGCGTTGTGATCTCATAACTTGATTTTCTTTTTAAAAATTTACATGGACTATTCCCATTATAAAAGGCATCGTAATTGGAAACTGATTTAAATGTTTTGCAAGCCATTTTTCAGAAATATTGGTCAAATGGTACTTTTTCCAAAGAAGCTCTTAACTAAGGCAATGATTTGCAAAGTAAAGTGCTCGAATAACTCAAAGAAAATTTAATTTCAACATTATATAATAATTAGTTATAACCTGCGCATATACACAAATTGTTTTTGTCCTCCATGAACATATAAAGAATTTATCTTTTTTTGTTCAATAAAGCTTATTATTGTTAAAAAATATTTCAAAAAACGCCCATTTTCATTCGCGCTAAGCAATATATGTTTATTTATATTTAAAATTTATATGAAAAAAAACATAATGAATTAAAAACATTTCCAAATTTCAAGTTTTTATTCCAATTTTTTTTTACATTGGTGCTTTAGAGCAATTTTTACTTTTTCATCTTTTTAACTTTAACTACATCCCCTCAATTCAAAATAGTTGATATACGCTCATAAATTAAATTTTGATAATTTAATATCAATAAATATTATCATAAAATTCAATAAAATCAGATTTAACCCATTTACGGCCAATGTTCCTATTTTGGAACATAAGTAATTTCATCTTCGTCTGCTTTTTTCAATGACTTTCAATATAAATCGTCTGCGTTTTTTTAGATATCGTCTGCTTTGCTTGGCCTTAAATGGGTTAACCCATTTACGACCAATGTTCCTATTTTGGAACATAAGTAATTTCATCTTCGTCTGTTTTTTTCAATGACTTTGAATATAAATCGTCTGCGTTTTTTTAGATATCGTCTGCTTTGCTTAGCCTTAAATGGGTTAACCCATTTACGACCAATGTTCCTATTTTGGAACATAAGTAATTTCATCTTCGTCTGCTTTTTTCAATGACTTTGAATATAAATCGTCTGCGTTTTTTTAGATATCGTCTGCTTTGCTTGGCCTTAAATGGGTTAACCCATTTACGACCAATGTTCCTATTTTGGAACATAAGTAATTTCATCTTCGTCTGCTTTTTCAAATGACTTTGAATATAAATCGTCTGCGTTTTTTTTAGATATCGTCTGCTTTGCTTGGCCTTAAATGGGTTAACCCATTTACGACCAATGTTCCTATTTTGGAACATAAGTAATTTCATCTTCGTCTGCTTTTTCAAATGACTTTGAATATAAATCGTCTGCGTTTTTTTAGATATCGTCTGCTTTGCTTTGCCTTAAATGGGTTAACCCATTTACGACCAATGTTCCTATTTTGGAACATAAGTAATTTCATCTTCGTCTGCTTTTTCAAATGACTTTGAATATAAATCGTCTGCGTTTTTTTAGATATCGTCTGCTTTGCTTTGCCTTAAATGGGTTAACCCATTTACGACCAATGTTCCTATTTTGGAACATAAGTAATTTCATCTTCGTCTGCTTTTTTCAATGACTTTGAATATAAATCGTCTGCGTTTTTTTAAGATATCGTCTGCTTTGCTTGGCCTTAAATGGGTTAATATCATTCAATAAATGTGCTATTATTTCCGATAGATAAATTGAAATTACTATTTTTTTACACAAATTTTTCACTGATGATTTTTCAAAAATATCCTCTGATAAATAAAAAATCTAAAAAACTATTGACATGTAAAATAAATGAAACACATAGAGAGAAATATCATTCAACCTATTCATAATGCGGCAGGACCGTCTATAAAGGGGGGGGGGGGGGGGTAGGTGGAGGGTATTCATTTAGCCTTTCTGAAACAATTCCCTTGCAATATTTAAAAGTATACACTTTTTTATAGTTCCGGGACCATGAAATTTTTTGGGATATACAATACACGAATGCGCTAAAAAAAATGGACGCAGAATGAGTAAGAGTTGATCAAATACGGTTTGTGCTTGCATTTTTGGATCAGAAAACAAAAGTAAGTATTCAATTGCAACTGTCCGTCATGCAGTTGACATAGAATGATATGCAACATTTAAAATATTTGAGACTCATCATCGACTCGTAAATAGATGCCGGTTACTGACCGGTAAATCATGCATCTCTCACTCCAGACAATTATTGGAACAAATTGTTATCTTTAATAAGGCAATTACAAATGCCAATACTTTTTTGGAGGATCAAAAAATTAGGCCAAAAAAATATAAAAAATACATTATTATATATTTTTATTAAATTTTTTTATTTCAAAAATTTTATTTTTTAACTAAGCCATTCTTTAATCATTCACTCTACAGAATGATATTATAAAGTGTTGTATAGTAAAGAGGAAAAATTGGACAGAATGTGGGAGATTCCTACCTTTGAAAACATTTTTACTTATTTTTATCAAATCTTTTTTTAAATCTTCTTTTTCCTTTTTTTCAAAACATTATTCAAGATATTTTGCAAACTATTTTAGTTAGAATACTAATACTAGTACTGTATATTGCTTTCAACACTGCAAAAAGTGTATTCTAAATTTTCCCTAAGTTGGTCTGAATTGTAAAAAAGAATGTTAGGGTGATTTCAGTAAACTTTACATTTTCTCAAAAAAACTTTTTAATTCTATCACTTGGCCTATGGGCAGTGGTCTGATGAACACACTTACAGATAAATTCAATATGAAAGCTCAATAACTATTGATTTTACTTTTTCAAGGTCAAATCCCAAAAAAAAATTTCCATATCTATTATTTGTTCTTTGATTTCTTCGATTTTCTAACCCAACATTTGGCTACCTCTGCAATCTTTATCTTCCTTTCCTATAGATTGTATATGTGACGTGTGTGCTTGTTTATCTAGTGTCTGTAAGTAAGTGAGTTTGTTTCTGTGTGTGTGTGTGTGTGTGTGTGTGATCTGTTTCATTAGTTATAAAAATGTGTACTGATAACTAGACATTTTTTCAATACCAATGTTAGCTTGGACGGAGAAGAAATATTATTATCTGTTTTTTTTTTATCAAAAAATAATTTCTTTTTAATCTTACTGTGTACAATTTCACCAATTTTTGCACTCGTACCTTTAAACTAGATTTTTTCATCATTTTGTTATTTATATAATTTTACATGATTTTGTTATAAATATACTGATATTCATGTCATACAAATATTTTGTTATATTCTTTGAAAAGTTCCGATAACCATTTTTCGTTTGTTGCTTACACAATACACATGGATCCTATTTTTTTTTAGATCCATTTCAATTGTATTCTTTTTTAATAAATACATTTAAAGATATGTAAAATCTAAATTTGGGAGAAAAGGTACATTTGTTCACATTTTTGGATAATTTCATGATTTGCCATTTTTTGACTTATAACAGTACATATTTGATCCACCTAAACTGAGATAAAGATGGCAAAGTACTCGTTTAAGCTATAAATGTCAGGTTTTCAAGTCAAAACAAGCATAAAACGTGCATTTAGAGACTAATTTTGTTTAGACAAACGCTACATTATACAAAAGATTAGCATTAGACAAACCAGAGCAATGCTCTTTTCACAATCTCTAGAATGCTCTGGATGAAAATGCTTGAAGTGGAGGGCACTCCTCTCATCCAAATCTAAACACTTTCTGCTTTTGACATAAAATACTTTAGTATAGTAATAATGTGGATGCACCAACGATTAAATATATTTAAAAATAGATTAGACTTCTTCCTTTGGAGTCATCTCAAGTTTTTACACTTGAGGTGATATTTCGTCTTATGAAAACTCAAATATCTCATTATTTTAAGTTATTGTTTTTAGATGCAATTTTCATAGGTTTGAACAACTTTCTTTTTGCTTAATAAAATATGTATGTTATGTTATAGTAATCCTTGGGGCCATTTTAAAAGTGAAATCCAACGGACATCTAGTGATGGGTCCATTAATTGCAATTGAGGTCGTTACAATCATCCTTTTTTTGAAGTAAATGGGAATCGTACACGAAATTTTATGCTGAAACCTTTATCCTGATTCCTGGAAACAAGGTTGAAGAAAGGTTTCACATTTTGATCTAAATTTTGGCTAACCTATAAGAACATAACTCCAAAGATAAAAACGTTCGATCTAAAAGAAAATTTTTAGAAAATTTTATTTCAAATTTAATTCTAAAATCTCTATAAAGTGTAGCACTTGTCTCTGATAAACTTAGATACTGTTGGATGAATACATCTGAATAATCTATGGCTTAATCTGATTTATTCAAAACTTTAAGTTAATCTTTTAAAGCAAGAATAAAACAGAATTGTAATCACATGACCATACCCCCAATATATATATATATACCGACAGCCTTTTGGACAATTTTTGATTAGAAAAACTTTCCTAGGACAATTGTCCAATCAAAGCTTTGGGCCATTTTTGATATGCTCAACCACAAATTAGTTGCTAGAATTGCACGGGGACATATATCCTTCCCAAGGTATTCTCTAATACTGGAATCACGAAATTCCGAAACTGCTGAATGTTTTCAACGAGGTGTAGGACTTTTGGTAGCGGAAATTTTATGTAAAATGGGGATATATAATATAAAATGACCAAAGAACTTCTGAAATTAACGAAACTTTTGAGGGTAAACGTTTTCTTGACTTAAAAATTGAGAATTTTTGACTTTATTTTTAAAATTTTCAATTTTTGAAATAATTGTTGAATTTTCAAAAAACCAATTTTTCTTTAAACCTTGAAATAAATCTTTAAACCTTGAAAAAATGGGAAAAAAGTTATGAAATCAAATTTAAATTTTTTTTAGAAATCTTTCTATAGAATGGCATTATAGCATAAAATAATATATTTAGAATTATTTGTTGGCATCAAGTTTCTGTCTATTGTCAAAACATTTTTTAACAGAGAACATAAACGTTGGAGTACCCCTGAAGTATATTCGCAGTTTTGGAAAAATAATACGTTGTTGGTGAGATTTGTTTATTTTGAAGTTTTATAATAACAACTAATTCCTTTTTTTAACTTCTTTTGTTGAAATATTCTTTTGTTTGACTTATTGAAAATTTGGAAGAAGGATTTCTCGACAATTTTTGAAATTTGAAAGTTAATCTATTTAATACTTTCACAAGTTCTTTTAGCTATACTACTTTCATAGGTTTTGATTTCATTCCCAATTTTTTTAACTGCTGCTTAATGCTCTGAATAGTAGAGCGTTGCTTTAAGCAACTTGATTGGACAAGGAAGATATTCAAAATCTTTGAACAAGCTTCTTATACTTTTTCTTTGTACATGTCAGAAATTTTAATAGATCTAATTAGTTCATCCAAATTTTTGTGTAAAACGATTTCACCTTCATGCCACAATAATGCATCAAATGTGCAAAACAAGTCACATGAAGCATATTTGGAAATAGTGTTTTTAAGTTTTACTAGCAGAAATATTATATCTAGCAGCGTCTGTCAACAATATGAGAAAGTTTTTTCCTTCAATTGTGAAATCATCCCTTGATTCATTCAAAACTATCCGATGACAAATTGAGAAAAAAAAATTTGAATTAAGAAAATGATGTTGTAGTGATGATAGAAGATGAAAATGTCTTTACATTTTACCCAGATTACATTGTGAATACTTCTACTTTCAATACTTTCAAGAATAGATTAGATATTTATTGGAAGGGTGGAATGTTTTAGTATATGTTTGATTCCCGTACATTCTTCTCTTGATATTTTATAGGCTTAGCCTACTTTCACCAATAAAAATTATGATACAAATGTTTTTATTTTAAATATTTAGTCTTTTTGAAGTCAATTTCATCCCTTGTTAAGATTGAGTGAAGAGTATGTTGACTTAGCTTTCCCTTACTCCCCCATCCTACCCCCTTTCACCCATCCACAGTCACATATGGTGAGCGAACGCAATGTGCAAATATTTTATTATTCACTGATAAAAAATTAATTCCCCTTACTGATTATATAGTAAACGCTCTTGTCCAAATTTTCACTAATGAATTCGTAAGGTTTATCAGATGGAAAAAGTGCAACTTACCAACAAAATTAGTAAAAAGTTAAGACTATTATTATTAGTTTTAGTTTTGAAAGTAAGTAAATTTCTAAATAAACTTGAAAGATGGAAATAAATTAACTAAACACTACTTGTATTAATAACTATACATAACAACAGCTCAGCCAACGTTGCTATTATTAATTTAATATAGAGTTCAGTAAAGGAAAATCAAATTTGAAAATTGAACTAAATAGGTTATAAAATTTTTTTTGAAAAGTTATAAAACAATAATATAATACTTTTCTCCAAAATTGGAATTTTTTAAATGTTTAAGGATATCTTCATAAAACGACATGGAAAATATGTCATGAAAATTCCTTTAAAAAAATATATTTTAACTCTCTGTATGTTTAAATGATACCCATCTTTTCTGTATTTCCTAATTGCATAATGCAATTGTTATCAATTCCCATCCCCTAACATTGAAGAAAATAAAGAAAGTTGTGTCTAGCGTTTCATTTACTCATATTTGTGAAAATAGCAAAATTAGTAACCGGAACTAATACGGTTAATAATCCAAAGAAAAGCTTTTGAAATGCAATTAATAAATGATACTAATTTTCTCTCTCAGTGTTATAGCGGTTTTTACACAGGCTATCCTTTTTGTGTTTTTAAATACGAAGAATTTCTTATCTAACAATTTTTGTATGTTATTTTTACATTTGTAAGCAAATTTTTTTCTTCTCCTGCTACTTATGAATTGAATAATGCAAAGTCTAATATTAAATTCTAAGCCAAAAATACCAACTCTTCGATTTCTGTTAAAATTTTCCGGTTTTGAGTGGAACTCTTGGATTTAGTCAAATTTCAATTTCCTTTGCTCAACTTCTAATTCTGGTCACATTTTTTTATCGAAATAAACCAAGATAAATGGTGAATGAAAATTAAAGAAGTGCTGAAGAAAGTTGAATTTGATTGAGATGAGGTAGGTTTACTCGCAAAAGGAAAATGTATAATTGCAAAGAAACAAAATAAACTCGGAATGTGTGAATAGTGTTTAATGCCCAAGTGAACACCACTCTGTTTTAAAATTTTAATATTCTGAAAGTCTTGAAACATAAAAATTCACTGCTTTAATTTGTATAAACTCTCAATGAAAAAAGAAAAGTAGACCAATAGTTTTCAAAAACCCTACCCCTAAAAGATTAATAAAGAAATGCATATTGTTCAAAATCAAAATCGTCTGCGTTTAATGCAAATCTTCTGCCATACATTAGATATCGTCTGATTGTTGTGGTCGTTAACGGGTTAATGAAAGTTAGCGTGCTTAAAGTTAAAATGACAATTTAAAGTGGATATTTCCTTGTAATATTAAGTTTTTTTCAAATCCATATGCAAGAAATAGTGAACAAGTGCGTAAAAGCTAGGAGAATTAGTTAGTTAGAATATATGTGTGTGTATGTAAACGTATATGTGAGAGATTTTATGCTCTTGCTATACACATACATGGATGGAGTTGATCAATCACAAAAATAATTAAATGGTAAATTATTATTATTATTATTATTATTCATATTGGCCTAAAATTTTTTATTGAAATTGTATTTTTGTAATTAATTTTATTAAAAATGCTAAAATGATTTAGTTAATTACAAATTATTGATTTTCCTTATTCCAGGACAATGAATGAAAAATCTTTCTATTTTTACATACACACACACATATACATAGATATATTTCTAGAATATTATTTTCTATTCTATATAAGCATACATTCATACATATATGCAGAATTATATATATGACCTACGTTACGGTTTGAAAAGAAATTTTGTATTTTCAAACATCACATTATATGTGTTTGGGATGAACAAATATATCACATTCATCAATAAACTTATTGACTAGGAATATGTTATCACTCAAGTCACAGGTTTGAACTTGATACTTGCCAGTTTGATAAAATTAAAGGTACAAAAGATCAAAATCGTTCCAAACTCAATATTTTTCTTAGTTTAGTTTTTTCCGAATGTAATTTCGAATCGTAACACACAACTGGGCAAGGTGTGTTAACAAAAGTTCTTGAAAGGCCAGTTTTGTCAACTTATAAGTTTGCTCATCGAATTTTGGCTAGGGATAGTATTATGTAAACTAGTGTTAGTTATCATATCTTGATTTTGATTCGCTTGTACAACCTACTTTGTACACCCTTTTAAAAAGGCCTAAATTTGAAATTCTTCCCGCGGTTTCGATAAACTTTTGGAACCTAAACCGTTTTAAAGTCAAAATAACCAATATTTGAATTATTATTTTTTGTCAAATCTTTGATTTATTTATATACATATTCATTGATTGATAAAAGTCTTGTCTTTTGGATATCCATGCATCTATATCATTTGCATCATGTTTTTTTGATGAGTTGTTTTTTATATCTCAATTTATGACATTTTCGAGTGTCATAAATGTTTGTAAAAAAATCTTATTTTATTTTGTCTCTCGTGTTTAATGCGCTAACGTGGATAATCCGCTCCCTAATTATATAAGCTATTATTTTTAGAAACACACTTAACATGTGTGCATAATTCGTCCGTAAATTATAAATGAAAGGAATAAAAATGAAGAAATAGTTTTCAAGGGATTAATCTATATGTTGGTGGAATACCATATGCGTTTTGCTCTTGGGTTATTACTTTTTTTCTTGGGTTAAATTCTGTTTAGATAGATAGCCCATATCCCCGTTTATATAGTCAATCAATTCTGGTAAACTAAAGGTCGGATTAAACGCTAGTCTTTCAAGTAATTATAACATTACTAATTCAATGAATGAAACATTGACAAAATGTTGTGATTGAGGTTGTGGTGAATATGTTTTCACAAATAATAGAAAAATGAAAGAATGTTAAATTTACGTGAATATACAAAAAATCTGATTAAAAATTTTTTACATTCTAAAAAAGAGCATACTTTTTCTCAGCCTTTTCTTACATGTAACACGACTTGTTATTTCAATTCCTTCATTTTTTGCATTAGGCTTTATTGAATAATTCTTTTAGTCCTTTCCTTATCCAACAAATATATTGATTCTTTTGAGAAATTGATCAGTCTAACCCTAACCCTATTGCCAACGCAAAACACCCATCAGAAGTTAGTTTTACAAAAAAACCAAAAAACTCGAAAACTAGGTATTTTATTGAAATGTAGAAATTTGAACAGAATGTTTTTTTCATTTTTCTTTTGATCTAAGTGTTTCGCTTTTCAAATACATTTAATATTTGAGGATTATATCTTGTATTTTTTACAGGAATAATATGCCCTGTTAAAATTTAGTATAATTAAAAATTAAGGACTCTTACTCTAGGAATTTAACATTAGGGGATGGATGTTAGAAAAACACTTTTGTATATAAAATCAATATCATAGTTGGTTAACACGTTAACAATCAGAATAATCAGACGATACCTATAGTATAAAGCAGAAGATTTGTATTAAAAAGCATTAATAAAAGCAGACGATTCACATTTTTGTAAAGTCGACATATGTCGACTGTGGTGGATAATAACCAGTGGTTAACCAAGAATTACAATCTAGGGAAATGTCTTTCATAACTTTGAAGAGTCATTTTGAAATGTTTCATCATCTAGAACTAGATGTATAGAGGGTGTTGGTCATTTTAATTATTTTTACGACTTACAATATAAATAATAAGCTTGAATGGAAAGATCATATTAACTGGTAGAAGATGTGCTTTACTAGGCATTTGGAAGAAGTCAAGGGGAATGCTTTGCCAGTAAAAGTGGACATGCTCCTGTATACAAAGTTCTGATGCTGCCTCACCTAATCTATTTTATTGTGAACTGGGGACACGCAAACACAAGTTATTTTCTATACAAAAAATATCTTTGCAAGCATACTTTTCTTCACATGAATCAAACCTTCTTTGATAAGATATACTTTTGAAATTACCTGACATTTATCATAGATGTGCTGGACTTTCGCTCATCAAGTTTTTTCATTCAATTTAACCTCAAATTTGGAATTACAATGTTCTGATCGCTATCCTTCAAAATCTCCCTACTATTTCAAAACTCCGTTTTTCAAGTTATAAAACAAGTGTGTATAGACAAACTGTTTCTTAAAAATCCTATTATTTCTGGAATCAGAAGTTTTTGAATTCACCATTCCACACCTTTCCTTGGTCGAGATTCAAAAAAGAAGGCAAACTACACGATTACCAAATCATAACTGTTTTTCCTATCACAAGTTGTTATTAAATTGAGTGAACCATTAATATATTTTTTCTGTTTTTTTATCTTTAACCGGTTATCGACCACAGTCGACATATGTTGTCGACTTTACAAAATTGTGAATCGTCTACGTTTATTATTCCTTTTTAATACAAATCTTCAGCTTTATGCTAAAGACATCGTCTGATTATTATTCTGGTCGTTAACGGGTTAAGTTATTCATTTTAAATAACACATTTTTGTCTCCTTAATTTCTTACGTTTCTCTCTTATTGGGTAATACCAATCGGTCCTTAACCCATTAAGTCCCAATGTTCCCATTTGGGAACATAAGTAATTTCATCTTCGTCTGCTTTTTTCAATGACTTTGAATATAAATCGTCTGCGTTTTTTTAAATATAGTCTGATTTCTATGGTACTTAATGGGTTAAGAACCTTTTCACCTACATCAATTATATAAGTTGTTCTATTATGTGAGCAACTGTATTTGTTCAGCATCTCAATCTTGGATACCAATGTAGGAATGAATTATGATCTTACAAGAATGTTATGGTAAAAAAACTTTATTAACACATTAAGTACCATAGAAATCAGACGATGCCTAAAAAAACGCAGATGATTTATATTCAAAGTCATTGAAAAAAAGCAGACGAAGATGAAATTACTTATGTTCCCAAATGGGAACATTGGAACTTAATGGGTTAACATAACATAACATAATTTATTAGCAAAAGTAGGCAGAGCCTGTTAATTATTATCGCATCTGAGTAAAGGAAAGAAGAAGGGGAGAATGCAATGTTTAGCAGAGCTCAAACATTCTGTCTTTCTAAAATTCATCCAATTTGGTCTTAAAATCATATGCGTTTGGAGCATTAACAAAATCATCGGGAAGTGAATTCCAGTCATTAATCATTCTTTCAGAGAAAAACCTTCTTAACCCATTTACGACCTATGTTTCTATTTTGGAACATAAGTAATTTCATCTTCGTCTGCTTTTTTCAATGACTTTGAATATAAATCGTCTGCGTTTTTTTTAGATATCGTCTGCTTTGCTTGGTCTTAAATGGGTTAAATAGGACTTTTTACAAAACGATTTCTGAAATTTTTGAGAGTGGAATCTTTGGTTTCTTTTTGAAAAATCAAGTAAAATTCTAGAGTTGATGAGTATCTTTTCATGAAGGATATTATAAATGGTAATCATCTCTCTCCTTTTAAAACGATAGGGTAAGGAAAGTAGATTTAGTTTCATGAGATTTTAGTTCATTAATTGAAGAAATTTTTATAAAAACCCTAAAATTTTGACTCCTCAAAGTGTATCTATAAAAATATAGATACTTAGATTTGGTATTTGAATGCTATCCACATCATTTTGCTAACGAAACAATTCAAATAAGCATCAATTGACCACATGAATGCAAAAACTCTTCGTTTTTATATAAAGTATAAAATTGAAATAACTTGCGTGAATTCAATAGTTTTATAAGCATTAACTTTATGAAACAGTTGGATAGTTTTTGAAAGAATTTCACTTATAGGAAAGTATTTAAAAAGAAAGGTATGTTTCGTAGACAAATATTTAAAATAATTGTAAACAAATGTAAGTTCTTTGCTAGTTAGTTAGTAAATTATTTAGATTGGTGAATTTTCTGTCGAATTTTCTGTCAATACTTATATTTCTGATTCTAGCGACAGACAGACACGCAGGCAGACTCTACGCTATTACAACATAAAAAATGTTAATAATTATGTTAATTAGCAAGATATATTATCATTTAATTAGTTAGTTAGTTTTTGAATTAGTTAATTAAATCTTAATCTTACTTTGTTTTTATTAAAAAATATATTGCGAATGTAAATTTATTCTTAGCCAAAATTTTCTTCCTTTTTTCTATTTAGAGGAAAGGATATTTTGCTTTATTGGCATTTTTAACTTATTTTCACAATTTCATTTGCTTTATTCAGGCTTAAAATTCATTATTTATTTTTAAGATTCATCCTTATTGATTGATCAATTTTTCAAATCAAAACTTAGCCTTCATAGAGATAGCCAATGAGTTCCAGGGATCGTTCTCTATCCCCAATCACTAAAAGTGTCCCCTCGATGATGAAAATTAAATTTGATGGCTAAAAAAAGAACTTTAAGGTTAATAATAAATAAATTAAAATGTAATTGAATAGGTTCATAATCGGTTTAACTTAATTTATTATTACATTATTTGAATTCTATCCTCCTCCTCCCTCTCCCTGCCCTCCTCTAGATGGATTTGAGGGGTCGGGATGCCTTAAAGTCAATCAAAAGCCAACAACAAATTCTATCGGAGGATGCTTTGGTTGAATTCCAAGTGTATATAATTTGAAGGAACTTACCAAATGAATTGTCGTATATGTATATTAATGAATTTCTGTCTTGATGGAGCAAACAATTTTTGGATGAGGTGAAGGTATGTGCGTCTCAGGTTGAAATTTGCCTTGTCGACGCATCCAAATGTTTGTTTTCTTTGGTAAAGCAAATATTTGTCAAATCTCGTGCTAATACATACATACATATATATATATGCACTCACACTTACATTCATTTCTGATAGTTCTCCTCATGTTCAAAGCTTTGCATGTTTTCAACACCCACCCACATCTTACTCAATACGAAGTCCTCCCATTAAAATATTCGGATCAATTGAAAAATATGCATATCACTTGTGCTCATCCCAATTATTATTTTAGTCATGGCAATTAATGCTGAAACTTATTTATTTACTTTCTTGAAATGCTGCAAACTTTCAAAATAATAAAAGTGATAGTGAAAATACACTCAAAAAAGTTTGATGAAGAAGTCAAAAGTCAGTGAAATATCTAAAAATGGATGTGAGCATTTTAGCGTGTGAGAAGTGTTTATTAAGGGAGATGATTCGATTTGCAACGTTTGCAGAGTGATTCACGACTGATGTAGTGTAAATAATAATAATGATGATGATAATAATAATTAGAGAAACCATTTTAATAACGGAAAACCTCTTTCCCTAATTTGCCCTTTTCACGAAGAAGAGAGAACAAGACACAACTTTGGCAGAAAATCCTTCTCTCTCTCTATTTAATCTATAGTCGTGACACAACTCTCGCAAGAGAATGGAGAGAGGAGATGCGACATTCGTGTTAGGAGAGGGAGAAACAGACACACAGCTTAGAATAACAACTCTTTTGCCTCCTTAAAATAATAATTTATTAACGAAGCAGAAAGTTATCGAAGATTGTGAAATTTATTTAATTACCAAATTTTCTCTCTCTTTCTCGTTTATATTAATTAAATGGCAAAAATTCATTTTAGCAGTAATTGCTAAAAGCAAAATTTAAAGCGATTAATTGCGCCAACAAACGCATTGATTTTGCCTTGCTCTTAATAATTTTATTGCAAACATAGACGTCATCATCATCATCATCATCATCATCATCATCATCATCATCATCATCATCATCATCATCATCATCATCATCATCATCATCATCATCATCATCATCATCATCATCATCATCATCATCATCATCATCATCATCATCATCATCATCATCATCATCATCATCATCATCATCATCATCATCATCATCATCATCATCATCATCATCATCATCATCATCATCATCATCATCATCATCATCATCATCATCATCATCATCATCATCATCATCATCATCATCATCATCATCATCATCATCATCATCATCATCATCATCATCATCATCATCATCATCATCATCATCATCATCATCATCATCATCATCATCATCATCATCATCATCATCATCATCATCATCATCATCATCATCATCATCATCATCATCATCATCATCATCATCATCATCATCATCATCATCATCATCATCATCATCATCATCATCATCATCATCATCATCATCATCATCATCATCATCATCATCATCATCATCATCATCATCATCATCATCATCATCATCATCATCATCATCATCATCATCATCATCATCATCATCATCATCATCATCATCATCATCATCATCATCATCATCATCATCATCATCATCATCATCATCATCATCATCATCATCATCATCATCATCATCATCATCATCATCATCATCATCATCATCATCATCATCATCATCATCATCATCATCATCATCATCATCATCATCATCATCATCATCATCATCATCATCATCATCATCATCATCATCATCATCATCATCATCATCATCATCATCATCATCATCATCATCATCATCATCATCATCATCATCATCATCATCATCATCATCATCATCATCATCATCATCATCATCATCATCATCATCATCATCATCATCATCATCATCATCATCATCATCATCATCATCATCATCATCATCATCATCATCACCATCATCATTATCCTCATCATCACCATCATCAGCATCATCAGCATCATCAGCCAACTCATCATCATCATCAAAATTTCATATAAATTAACACACTTGAAGACTAATTAATTCAGACAAGTTCTCCTCCAACGCTTTTACCTAAAATAAACTTTCTGCTGTTGGCAAACATCTAAAAGAAAATTTAGCATGTCGACAAAATCACGATAAATAATGAATTCCAAATTTTATATCAAGAACATGATCTGAAAAAGTTCAGAAAAAAGAGTTCATTTATACATTAAAATTATTTTGATAATTTTGCACATATATTATTTATACTAATTTTAACGTTCATTCACCGTTTTTTTCCAATCTCAAATTTTTTTTTCCATCATGCTCTATTGTTTTAACTTCTTTTAAAATACATTTCTTCACTCTATAAAAAATATGGCTGCTTCATAATTCTGTGAGACTTAATTCAATCTACTTATATGTAATTTTAAATTCAACTTTATATATATATTTTATTTCTATAAAATAGCTTTTTTTATCACCCGTGTACCAAGAAATAAAAGTAGTCTACTTTAAACATATAAGACTCCATTGAAAAAGAAACCTGATAACGTGCTGTTTTTCTCGTTTTTCTAATTTAATAATACATCTACACATTGCTTATGTATATATTCGGGGATACAAACACTAAAAAAATAAGTAGTAATAATACTATATAAATAGTTATAAAAAGTAGTAAAGTAAATTTTATTAAATATAAGCTTCCATTAAAGGTAAAGGTACATTGGGGTGTTTTCATCGAGAAGGCACAATTGTGCCCCTTGTATCGAACTATGAGGAAAGTAGGCTTTATGGGGGATCGAACCCACGACCTTAAATTATCCAAGCACGGTATCTAATCAACCTTACTCACCCCCTTCAGCATCATCAAGTAAGGTACAAGTAAAGGTACATATATAGTAATAATACTAATTAAGGAATAAAATATATAGTAAAATATTGATTTATAATTTATATAGTTAATATCATTTAGCCTTTACTATATTTAAATCCGTCTATACATTTATTCATTCAGTTAGTTTATACTTTAAATTATTATGAATATATTATTTTTATTAAATTATTGTATATAGATGGCGTTAATATGCACAAAATAATATTTAATTTCATAAATAAAATTAACCCACAATGTCTTTAACTATTTATTAATTAAGATTTAGAGACTTGTTAGTAATCAAGCTATCACTAGACATTAAAATTGCTTTCCACTTTGGGAGCCTTCGCGTTAGGATTGTATCTTTCATTCAGCTGTTTAAAGCATATACTCTTGCTAAATATATATCAAGGTATATTTATGCAGTAACGAGGGCCGGTTTTAGGCGTTCAGTGGGATGGAAAGTCCAGGTAGATCCTGGACTCAACATTCCTGGCGGGACGACCATATTCGAAAGGATGGGTGCGAACGTCACACTTACTTAAAAGTTTTTACTTTTTTGCTCAATAATTCTTCATCCGAAATATATAAACATTTTTATCCAAAGATTTTCTTTTTTCCGGCAATACGACATGAAGGAACTACTTAAAAGTTTGTAAAAATAAACCCCATGTCCTAAAAGTAGTAAAATATACTATTTATAAAAATCATAATATTTACTACTTACTAAAAAACTTTTTGAGGTATTTGAAAAAGGTTATAACTTTACCACACTTTCATTAAGCATAATACTGGCTTCCATTTTATGTAGTAGCAGCTATTACCGTATTTACATTGAAAGTATTCATTTTAATAAAAAAAGATAACAAATTTTGCAATTAAAAAAATTTGATAACTTACCAAGCTCTTCGATAAAATGCGAAGAAGTAATTGCAATTGAAATACAGAAAAGGCATAACGTAAAAATAGGATGATCTAAATAATGCGAAAACTAAAAATTTTTTACACTTATATTGTCAAGTCTTCATATCATTCTTTAAAGCTGTCAATTATCATAAAAGGAACGAATCAAATGCCTTCCTAAAATTTTTCTCTCCAATTAAAAAATGATATAAATCTCTTGTCTTTGAATGATGATACCAATTTGAATTTCCTTAAATATCATACATCAAAATAGTTGTAATTAGCTATATTTTCATTTTTACAATTTTTTTACATCGTATACTTTTTTTCTTTTCTTCTTCGAATAGAGATTAAAATTCATTTGTTTTTTTCAGAAGTTTAAGAGTATCTTTTTCTGTACGATTTTTATCATTGAAAAACATGAAAAGCTAACAAAGATCATGTGGTGATTAATGTTAAAGTATAACTAAAGTATAAATATAAATGTGTTTTCACTGAGAAGTCAAAATCAGTGTGGATTTTTTTAACTCTACGGAATTTTAAAGAATCATAGCAGGAAATTTTTAGAAACGTTTAAACTTTCAATAATGATTTAAACAAAAAGAATTTTTACAGATTTAAAGTTTGTGCACTTGTTTATAGCAACAATATGTATTTCAGTGTGGAGCCATATGTTGAATTGGAAATAAGATTTGCTCTTTGATATCCTTCAAAAAAGTGTCATATACAATTACCCATAAATATTTCACTGAACAAATTTTTTTCCAATATTTAGCATTTTTAAATTATATAAAAATTTTCAGTATGTTCCTATAAGATAAAGTCTAATTGAATTTTCTATCCTTTATCTTATATAAGAAATAAGAAAGCGTATACATACCATTTTTACATTAAATTCGTCCTCTTTTTATTTTAAATTCACACAGTAATTCATACTTAAAAAATGTTCTTTTTCATTTTGAATTTGTCTTTTTTAATTTTAAAATCCTAATTTTTCATTTTTTTGTCTCGTTTTTTTTTTTAATTTTTTTTTATCCTTCACTTTTACTAATATTACATATTTCCATTTTTCACTCGTAAAAGTTAAAGATAAGTTTTGTAGTATGCCCGTGACCTTTGAAAACCAATTCTTTCTTTGCTTCTTGCAGTTTTTTTATCAGGGTTCAAATTTCTTTTCACATTGGACTTGATAACTCAAAAATATCATTTGCTTGCACAAATGCTTCCAAAATCATTTAAAAATGACATCCATAAGCCCTCCAACAAAGAATGGAAGCATCTCAATTTTATAGAGTTAATGGGACAATTCCTATGCCATGTATAATATATTCGTATAAGAGACAGGTTTTAATTTTCGTCATTCTAGAAACCTTTCAAGATCTAACTTAGGCAAAATATCACGTGTATATTCGTTGGGTCTTTTATGCGATGTATAAGCACATTAATTGCTTCCCTAATCTTCAGAAAAATGGGACACTTAAAATTTTTTGAAGATTCTTCTACAAATAATCATAATTTTTTATAAAATTTTGAGGAATTATGCGGTACTTACGGCATTGGCGCGTACCAAGGTTCTGCCCCTTGGAAAATATTTATTAGTATTAATTTATCATCAATAAGAATTGAATCGAGATATTTTAGAATTAAATACTAAAGTAAACGTGATTTGCTTCACTTTTTATCCCAATTCCCATTCCCCTAAACCTGCATTATTAAGTTTTGGGCTTTTTGAAGGGCTATTTGACATTTTGAGGAGAGGTAAAATTTGCATCCGCCCTGAACGGCATTAGATATTCGCACACAACTGAGTTAGTGTGTTTGTGCGCTATTGCTAAATTCAAGGAAGCTTCATTTATCGCTATTCAATTTCAGCATTAGTAAATGAATGCTTCCATTAATGAAATAATGTTAAAATCAAAAATAAAATTATTTAAAAAAAAAGTTGAAAAATAAGAAGAAAACCAATTTGTATTCCAGAAAGATTAAATATATGTGGAAAAAGTATACCTTTTAATTAAAAATGGAAAATGAAGAATTTGTTTACAGGTTTTACAATTTGTACCCTGTATTTCTTACCTCTGCCTTGCAAGCGTCACTCTTTTGACGTTTAGAACAGTGATTACTTCAGTTTTATACTTTTTTTGGCTTTATATTGTAGTTTATCCTAAAGGTAACGGTAAAGGTAAAGGTATTAGGGTGTTTTCATCGAGAAGGCACAATTGGGCCGCTTGTATCGAACTATGAGGAAAGCAGGCTTGATGCGGGATCGAACCCAAGACCTTGAGTTATCGAATCCAGCATCTAACCAAACCTACCACGCCCCTAAATATTCTAAATATTAGGATTTCTAAATATTAGCCTTCTAAATATTCAATGTTCAATAAAAATTTGTCTTATTCTTTTTCTTCTTATAGTTAAAATAAAAAAACGAATATAAAGTAAATATAAAAAGAAGAATTGAAAAAATCTTAACTCTAGGCCTTATATACCAGGGTTCCCAACCTGGGGTTCGTTTCACTTTTTTCAAGGGGTACTTTATAAAGGTATCTGAAAAGTTTTTTTTAATTTTTAACTAATATATACCACCTACATACATAAAATGGGTTGAAAATTTCCCCCCAAACCATAAAAAATAATTGAAAGTTGTTTTGTATATATGGAAATACATCTTTGATTGATAATTAGGGAGGTTTAAAATCAATTAGTGTGAAAAAAAAATAATTAGGGGGTTGCCTAAGGCTGAAAATTTTCACGGGGTACTTTGTGAAAAAAAGGTTGGGAACCTCTGCCTTATAATGAAGAGAGACAAAGGTGAAAGAAAAAAGTCGAGTTTGGAATGAATCAAATATAAATGAAAATAAAAAAAGAATTCAAAATCAAAAAAGACGAATTTTAAATGGAAAACGAAAAATTTAAAGGAGACAAATTCAAAATAAAAAAGCATGAATATAAAGTGAAAATAAAAAAAAGATTTTTTTAAACGGAAAAATGAAAAATTTAAAGTAAAAATAATTCAAAATGAAAAAGGAAGAATTTATAGCTAAAAAATGCTATATTCTAAACTTAAGAGAATTGGAGAATTTGTTAGTTTAGTTAAGTTTAGAATTTTGCTTCACCTTTGCAGTCCCTCATTACGGATATCATGGTTTTGTCCAGAAATCCTGAGTCTGCGATCAACCTGAACTGTTCTTCCAAATTTTTTATATAGTTACCGCTCTTATGCTATTAAATATTTTAGGGCTCACTTTATATAGAACCTCTAATTCCTTGTCTATGTATAAAATATAGTAAATGAGGGAATCAGAGTTTTATTTTTTCTTTTATTCAATTGGTTTTTTTTTTGAAAAGATTAAAATCTTTTCATCTTTTTTGGTATGGAATTTACTTTTCAGTTCGAGATAAATTCATGGAAAATAAATTATTTTAAATTTACCTTTGTCTTATACTCAAGATGGAGTTATGTTCAAAAGTAATTTTTTTTAATTTTTAAATTGTCTTTTCCACTTCAATTATTATTTCTTATGAATGAATTTTTTTTAATTACTCTTTGCTCTATTTAACTATCTTGGGATCTCCTGAAGAACGACCATCCAACGAAGTTTTGTGCACTAACTGAGGAATAGCCATCCTAAAAGCTTCTTCTGAAGAATAGTCACCCGTCTAAAAAGCAACTCAAAGATATGCTTTTCATGCAAATAAATACAATATATTTGTGTATGAAATCCAAAATTTGTGATAAAAACTCATTTTGAATACTCATGAACTTAAGTGTTAAAATGAGCTAGTCTTTAAATGACCTGTTTCAAACATTTTTGTAATTTTTAATAAATTAAAATAAATATTAATAAGTTAGAAATTGGAAATAGAATTTGAAAATCGCCTTTGATCATCAATAAAAATAAAAAAAACTTTAAATTCCCGACTGTTATATGATCGCATAAACTTAAAAAAAGATTATTGGAAAATTTATATCTCGGCACAAAACCCTTGAAGATGGGATTTCATAAACTCTGAGTTGCATGATTGCATTTTCTTTCTTCCAGTAGGATTCAATATTTTTAGTTTGGTTGTTCACTAAATTTAAAGAATTGTTTATGCCTTTGTGAAGAAATCCTAATCTTAACATAAGCTCTCTATTCATCACTGTGAATAAGTGAATCTGATCCAAATGCCTTTTCTATTATGGAAAGTAGAGATTCTGTCTTTATATTTTATACAATTTCCATACATCCAATGAGAGGACTGACCCAAACGCTCACATTGATTTATGAGGAGTTCTTCCAACGTGATACTTGGCCTTTTTTTGAAAAAAAATTAATCATCTATTTGAATTATTATGCAACCAGGAGATCAGAGTTGTTGGATTCGTTTCAAAACATTTTTCCCACACTTCTTTAAAGACAGAAATAATCTTGTTATTGACCAAATATCCTCTCTCCATAAGTGCATAATGCCACCTCATTTTGGAAGAGGAATTTTAGACTTGAAATAATGAAGAATATTTGATTGAAGGTATTGTTGACTCAAATTTTAGGCAAGCTTTATCTTGACCAGGGATTCCCTTTTTGAACTTTAATCTACTCTCTTTTCAATAGTTTAAAAGACGTCATCCAATTTATAATTTGCATTGCTTCCTCTTTTCAAAGAAGTAAAATAAAGTTTGGAAAGCTGTTTTCATTAGACTTGTTGAATGTCAAAAAACAGAGTAGATGGAAGAAAATTAAAACTTTGAAAGTTCTGCCCGTTATATAGTTTACAAAACAGGTTTTATCGGATTAGAATGATATGTAGCCTATAACGTTGCTTATTAGAAATCCTTATAGAAAATAACATGTTTATATATTTTATAGCACCCTAGCGTCTGTCTGTCTGTGTGTCCGTAGAATCGTTTTGATTGGTTCAAATTAAAATATAATTATTGATTGGCATAAAAATTACCGAGGAAGTCTTAAATCTTTTCAGAAAGACTTGAAAGTTATAATGATACAGGAAGACATTATTCTACTCTTAGGTTTCTAATTCATTATCTCAATTCTTTTCATTCATAGGCTTACAATAATTTGTAATGTGAAACTTAGTATCAAATCATGGTTTTATTTCATTGATAAATGTTCCAATAAATCAGCCAATCAATATGCTGTATCTTGAGGAAATAGAAGAAATTTCACCCGACAATTTACGCACCCCATGGTCGTTTTGGGTGACCCTTCTTCAAGAGTCCCTTAACTTGTTTGAAACAATGATACTTCACCACTTTATTCCTAAATTTGGACTAATTAAAATTAAATCAATTTAAATTTACGCGGCAAAATGTCAAGTATGTGAAGTTCTTTATTCAGCTCTTACGCTATTATTATACGCAACAAAGTAATAGTGGTGGTGATAACGGTGATGAGTGTGGATGAGGATTGCATGATGTGTTCAATAAATGCTCAAGTATTCATGCCATTCATCAGCACCATCATTACTTTGAATTAAAAATGCTTGAGAAAAGAACACAAGTAACAATAAAAGAAATGAGATGTGTAAAAAATACTTTCTTCAAGTCGTTGAGAGCTGGCTGGCTTGACAAAATTAACTTTTGTTGCAGCACTTTCACTAATGAGGCTTACAAAAGTGATTCGTGGATTGCACTGAAAATATTGCTGTTTTCTTCGTGGCATGTTTGCCTAACTTTTTGAAGCATGGAGGGAGAAGCAGAGAAAGGGAAGGAGACAGTAGTGCTATAATCTCCATTCGCTATCTGCTTCTCCTTGCCTTCCACATTTTTGCATCATCATCATCATCAACAACATCATCATTATTAATTTAATTTATGAAATCTATTTTTTAACATTATCATAATCATCATTATGATGATTATAGTTATTAACATTTTAGATTTTTCCTTCATTAGCATAATAATCACACAAGCATAAGCACACAATATGCTTAATCTTTCTTAATCGCAATCAAAAAAATCGCGCTTTGCTAAGCATTCATTAAAAAATTTGAATTAATGAAAAAGGAATTTTTTCATGGTTTTTTTCACTTTGCTTATGTAGTTAACAAAAAGTAAATTGCATACCCTGGTTTCTCCTCCTCTCACAACAAACTCAAACGGGAGAGACATGCAAAAGGATATTTGTGTGGTGTGCGTTCTTCTTCAAACAACACTTTGCATTTAAATGGCGCGCAAATGCAGACTGTGGCGCGCAAAATCCAAGTCTATGCAAATAAGTGATAACAATAACAATTCTCCATTGAAAAAATGCGCTCAAATCATGAGAGCGCAATAGTTCTACACTTTTTCACGTTTTTGCGAAACCTTTTGAAATGTGTAGTTTTATAAAAAAAAACTGTCTTTTATTTGAAGGAGAATTTGGTTGTGAATTTTTTACAATTATTCATCCAACATTACTTCCACTTTTCATAACTTTAAAGCGATCATTTGAAGATCAAAAGTGGCATTGGTATCAATTTCAGGAGTAAAATAATTGTTCAGAATAAGAATTAGAAAATATCCTATTCTCGAAAAGAAGCACCTTTAATTTCAAGAAGAAAATGTTGCAAAATTGTAAACATATTTTAATTTTGTTTTCAAGATATGACCATTTTTCTTTTAAATTGTGAATTTTTGAAAAAAAAAACTCAAAAGTTTGAAGCGTTTAGATCTTGAATTGGTTAATTTCCGATGCCATAGCTGTCAATGAAATTTTTTTAAATATCTAAACTTAATATAAGAGGGTTTTCGATCAACATTCTCAATATTTTGTTTTCATATGTTTAAATTCGCGAAAAACCGATACATTAAAAATTAAGATTTTGAAAAAGTCGGCGATTGCCTAGTGGTAGGAGCGTGGAGTCTCGAGCAAGATGGTCTAGGTTCGATTCCTGATTGTGACTATGCTTACCATCTTTGGAAGATTATTCTTCTTTGGATGCAATACCGACCACTAAAAAATATAATATTAAATATTTTATTTTCATAAAAAGAAAACTATAAAAATATTTTGTTTAAATTTCTTTCTTCACATTAAATACGTTTAGATCTTTTATCATTTCTCGTTTAAAATTTTTTGGGCGTGCGTTTAGAGTTCACAAAAAGGATTGCAAAATATTTGATGCACATTTTCGTTTTAGCGTAAAAAATTATTTCTAGAAATCTAAAAAAAGGGTAAAAATTATAACAAAAGCTTTTGTTATATAAATTAAAAATATATGTCATTAAATTACTTTAAATATCCGTAATTCTTTTGGTCCTCTCACAACAAACTCAAAGTGGAAAGACGTGCAAAAGTATTATGGTGGTGTGAGTTCATCTTCAAACACTTTGCATTTAAATTCGCGTAAATGCAGACTGAAACAATTTACCAAAGTTGAACTATTTGAAAAACTTATAAAAAATAAGTTTTTGAAACTTGAATTTTACATCATCATTCAATTCTCCATATTAGAATAGGATAAGTTAGTTTGAAATTGATTGCAAAAAGAAAATGAAATCTTACAAACAGAGTGATTAATATAACTCTTAGGGTTACCTATATTTATATATCTTTTCTGAGTATTTTTTTATATAGTCTGATGATCTCTAATCTTCAATTTTATGTCAATCGATGATTTCAATTAATCAGAATGCTTCCAGCGACACACATATACAGACGCTAGGCTATTATTATATAACCTAGCCGGTCCCGTGGTTGTTTCTCGCTTCGCTCAAACATAGGATCATAGGTAGAGTGTTTGTTTCGAGCGAAGCAATATCATACAGCAGAAAAATACACTGAAAAGATACAAGTATGCTAAAAATCAATAACTCATCATCACACCATTGTAAATTGGCATAAAATAACCAATCAGATGCGAGATCATACAGCGCAAAAATACACTGAAAAGATACAAGTATGCTAAAAATCAATAACTCATCATCACACCATTGTAAATTGGCATAAAATAACACCAATCAGATGCGAGATCATCATACAGCGCAAAAATACACAGAAAAGTTACACATAACATCAGTCATCACCCACCATATAACACACACGATTACAGAAATTCATCAGACCATATAAAAATACACACAAATCATATAAATAATTTCAACCAATCAGAATTCACCACAACATATAACACGATTGAACCAACTAATCACAATACACACAAAACATATAAAAGCTAAAGGGCAAAATGCGTATGCAATTTGATTGGCTAAAGATAGAATGAATACAACATAGGTGTAATAGCAAGTTGCATCACTCACTGACTCATTTTATCAAATAGACTCTATGAAGCTTCACTATTTATTAACAATTATACTGTGTTGGCTTTTAGGCACAATTAGCCTAGAGCAACAACAGGCCATAAAAACCAAAGAAATAATATGTGATATTATGAAAGAAGTTTTGAATAAACACAGAAGTAATAATGGAAAGATGTTGGTTAGAGGGTGTAAAAACATGGAATGTGATGTTGAAACGTATTTCTTGAAACCCACAGAAATACCTGAGTATAATTATGTATTCAGAAATGTAATTGAGAACGATAACAGTCTAAAGCAAGTTTACATATGCAATCCCAAGTATACTATGGAACTAGGAAAGCCTTGTTCTTACAATCACGATTGCGTGACAAGAAGTTGTAATAAAAGTAACCTTAAATGTGAATGCGAAGAAGGAAAATATAGTTTGGAAGACGATTCTGAAGAGTACGATGGAAAGTGTTATCTAAAGAAGAAAATATATGAAGGATGCAATTCTGGAAATGAATGTGTTTCTGATCTTTGTTTTGATCAATTTTGTTCTTGCTCCCAAGATCAGTATGTGGATCAAGAACTTTTGGAATGCAGAGAAAAGAAGGGAATTTCAGAAGAATGTGTAGAATCTCATGAGTGCTTAAGTGAGAGTTGTTACGGAGAGATGTGTTCGTGTCCTCTCAGCACCTACCAAGAAGAGTATGTATGCTTAGAGAAGAGAAGTCTCGGTAAAAATTGTAAGAAAAATGACGAATGTGTAACAAACCTTTGTACGGCCGATATGTGTGTTTGTAAGGAAGATGAGTATATCAAAGATGGGGGATGTCAAATAAAGAAAGGAATCAATGAAATGTGTGGAACCAATGAAATGTGCCGCTTTGGCGAATGCAAACAGGACGGGTTTTGCAAGTGCAAGAAAAATGAATTAGAAGTTGAAGGAGTTGAAACGGGGCTGTTTTGCCAGAAAAAGGCTATGTTTGGGGAAATGTGTTATAGCGATCATGAATGCGAAAGTAACTTATTTTGTAGTCTGGAAAAATCAACATGTCAGTGCTTCAATGCAGCCTACATTGAAAATAAGTGCCAAAAATTTAAGAAGCTGGGAGAGGAGTGTCGGAAGAGTTCAGAGTGTGCTTATGAACAGTTTTGTAAAGACGGTGAGTGTGCGTGTATTCCAATATTCGATCAAGTTAATGATAAGTGCAAGCGGGATAAAAACTGGATTTCTAAAAAGTATTTTATAAAAGCCGTGTCGCAGAATGAGACAGAAAATAAAAATTTTTTTCGACAGAGTAGAAAAAATTTGCAGTTCGGAATCAGAGACGCTCTCTCTAAAGTTTTCTCTAAAGAAAAGGGTTTTGTGTATAGTCGGATCGATAAAGGAAAAACTGAAGTAATCGTAGAGATGTTCTTCACTAAGGTATATATGAGAAGCTCTAATTATACGAGAAATTTAATTGAACAAAGCTTAAGGATCAAAGCTTCGTTGAATCAAGGATACTACCCAAGTCCTGCTTTTTCTGTAGATGAAGTAAATTCCCAACGATGCACCATACCCATTTCAACATATCTTTTCAGATTATTCATTTCAATTCTAGTTCTATTATATATTTTTTACGAGTGTTGTTACAACAGACCTTGGAATAAGTCAAAGAGAAGCAAACAGAAAAAAGTTACAGTTAAGCATTCACTGAAAGTTAAAGAGGAAACATGTACACTCAAGTTTTTATGTGAAGAAGAAAAAAAAGTTGAAGTTAAATCTTTGCAGTCAATGTGTCAAGAATTGCTTCAATCAAAATCAAAAGGAGAAAAAAGTGAACGTATAAAAGATATGTCTGAAAAGGAGCAGAACCCATTAGAAGGTTTTCATGTGAAGGATGATGAAGTAGCAACCACAAGCAAAAGCTATAGAGAGGATGAAAAGACTTATGTACCAGTAGTCAGGGGGAAAAATAAACTCAAGCATAGATTCATTAAGGGTATAGGAAACCTGAAAAAGTTCAACAAGTCCTTCATTCAAAATGTAGAAAAGCAAGCAAGAAAATCAGCTTCAAAGTTGAAAAAATTTTTCACCTAAACAAATGTTATACTTTGTTTTTGATGTTAGAGGAGGGTGTTGACTGTTTAAATGGTGTGTCTTGTAGGTAAGTGTGAAATGTGTGTTAAAATAGTCGGGTTGAGTGAAGCAATGTTCTTTCGAGGTAGTTAGAGGCATACTCCTTTACTGAGCAAGGTTTCTAAGCTAGGTGAATTGTTATGGGTTGTGAGATGGGTTTGTCGTTTCTTACGTGTTCCTTGTAGCATGTAAGGCCATTCGTTCCCTCCCACCTACGTAGATGTCATTTCAGAGGAGGCACACGATTTTGTGGATAATGTTCTTCTGCATTGATATCTACGTAGATTCCCAAATAAGCCTTGCGTGACAGTGGGATTATTGTTAGCCCAAAGAAAAACAGGCTACATTGAGTGTTAGAATCTGGCTAACATGAAACCCCCGCCTCCGAGCGGATAGTACCTTTTGGGGGGACCTGTATTCCAGAAAGACGTTTTCATTTATGTCGGGTGAAATCGAAGCATATCAAATTTTTCATTTTATTGCTACACACCCGTAGGAAAAATTAGTTACATTAACTAGGTAAGTTAGTAATAGTTAGTAAATATATGCATCAATAATTTTAAGCTCTAAGTAATTTGGACTAATATAATTATTTGTATGTAAGATTAAAAGTGTATCTACTGTGTTTATAAACTTATTTATATTTTGCTCGACATTTTAAAGCTTTCACTTGAAACATTTTGATCTTAAACTTTTTTGTTAATGCATTGCAAAAAATCTAAAAATGGGTATCGTTTTTCATTAAAAACTTACACATCTCTACCCAACATATAATTGATTTTATGAAAAAAATTTGGCAAACAAAAAAAATTAACTAATTTTATTAGTGTATGAAACATGAATCATTTGTATGCGTTCTTACAAACAAAAATGATGACTAGAAATATTTAGGATCGCAATAAACTAGGTAAGCATTTGCTTACCTATATATTTGTAGATATTTGTAGCATTTTTTTTAACTGTTATACATTATGTTAAGTCTATGCTCAATTATAACAAAGAAAAAACAACTATATGTATTAAAATGACCTATGTTGCAAGCAAATCAAAGAAAATGCTTCAGGATGTTTCTTTGAGCTAAAAATCCTATTTACTTTAGAATCAAAAATATATAACTTTTTTGACTTATTGCACTAAATTTTTCCCTTAGACAAAAATATGAAGTTTTTCCAATTAAAAAGACTCATTCCTTTATTTTTTAGATTATATTAGATTTGATAAAAAAAATTAAAAATTTTTGAATAAAATAACTATACTTCTAAAATAATATTTAATATTTTTGGCTTTTTAAAAATATATTTTATTTTTATTTTTTGTCATTCTAAAAAAGTTATTTTTTGAAATATATGACGTAAATTAATCTAAAAAAAGGAAGTCAAAATAGTTCAAAATACTTCGACCTAGTTTAAAGTTGGTTTACAGTGACTTTTTGTTTTTCTTAAATATTTTTTTAATCTTTTTTGACTTTTATTCGCCCCCAAACCGTGTCTTTTTTAAATTTTTCAAATTATTTTTAATTCAAAATATTTATTTTTTAATGTTTCTTACTTTATTTCAGCTTTTTATTTAGCAATAAAATTAAAACAAATTTGTGATAAAAATTATATCATTAATAATAGACATTAAAAATTAGGAAATAAAGTGTAAATTCATTTTCGGAAATATTTAAACATGAAATAATCATTGAACATATTTTAATTTTTCTTTAGCTAAAAACAACTTTACACAAAATTTATCTAAGACTTTTTATTGACTTAAAGAAATATATTTTGTTGACTTTAATAACCTAAAAAGATTCAAAAAATAGAAGAAAATATCGTTCAAATTAATTGTTCCCTTAAAAAATTGAATTTTTGACATTATTTACTTCTTGAGAACTAATTTAATAAAAACTGAATCAATTATATTATCCGAAGTGCTTGCCATGAATGTTGATTTTATGAGTAAAGCCATGACTCTAAGCCTGATACTTATGACTTTAAATTGAAATGTTGTCGAGATTCTCTTTACATCACTCTTCCTTTTATTTGATTCGGATTTGAAATTGCGATCTTGGTGCCAGATTTTCTGGTAAGGAATCAGTAGTTGAGTCTTGGCTTTGTTGCTTCGTTTTATATTATCGCGGGCTACCACCCTCTTGTCTTTCAAGTTGGATTCCATTGCTTTCTTGTATTTCTTTCTACCTTATGGCATGTAGAAGAAGAGCAATTATATTTTTATTAATCATAAATTTCAAAACAAACAAAAAAAAGAAATGTCCACTGAGAAAAAAAATTAATATCAAAATTAGTAAATGCTCTTGTCCAAAATTTTCACTAATCAATTTGAAAGGTTTCTTAACGCCAGCGTGTGTCTAACAAATTCAAGAGTAATATACGAGAAAAATAATTAAAAAGTTATTTCCAGTTTTTTTATTACAAAAATAAGATAACTAGAAAATAGTAGGGACCTTAACTTTTTCTAAAATCACTACCGCGCACTCAACTTTACAATTATTAATAATAATTAGGATTGAAAAGTTTTGAAACACACTTATTGATTTTAAATGAACAATATTAATAATACCATTTTCACAATAAATTTTTTATCGTTCTGTTATAAGATTATTGTTACTAAAAACAAGAAGAAAAATAGGATATCGTAAAAAGTCATTATTCAAAAATGAATTCTTTTCTAAATTTCTCTTTGTAATCTATATCTGTGAAAATAGCATGATTAGTTGTAGCCTTAACTAATTAAGTTAGTAAAGTCAGTGTTTACTAAGCCCAAGAATAAATTAAATTTTGTTCTAGAGAATGACAAAAGAAAGATTATGAAGAAAACTAATAATGAAATCTATTGTGTCGTAAAACAAAGATAAAGGTAAAGGTACCGTAAAGTGTTTTCATCGAAAAGGCACATTGCTCGCTTATATCGAATCGAACTATGAGGAGGGTAGATTTGATGTGGGATCAAACCCAAGACCTTGAGTTATCGAAAGCCACTATCTAACCAAACTTAAGCACGCACCCTGTATTTCAGCTTCTAGAATATTAATGAGGCTATATTGTAGATCTCATGAGAGAAAATAATGTTCAGAGCTAAAAAGCGTCTTACCTTATATATTGGATCCCCTAGATGTCAGCACTCCACTTTTCATCCCCGTGCTTCACCACTTCTTCGGTTTAACGATGTGTTGACCAAGTGAAAAAGATTTCAACGCTTTTCTCTTAATTTTTTTCCATTGTGACTGCATGTTATACACATGTGTGAAAAGGCAAATGCTCGATGAAAATGAGACGTAAAAAAAGAAGAATTGAATCTGCTATTTGCGTTTCTGTATTTTTGGGAGTCAATAATGCTTGCCCAATCGTTTTTGAAGATGTCTTTCGCTCTCCTTGCTACGTCCCCAGGCCTTCCATAATAATGTGGCGAGGATGTTCTTTTGTGAACATGCCAAGTTTTAAGCACTTCATCGTAAGCTTCTTAGTTGAATGGTGAGTGGGTTTCCAACGCTTGATATCCATAAGGGTAAACCGACAGGTGGGAGAGAGCCAGTGTAGAAAGCAATCTTTTAAGGTACTGCGTGTTGCGTATTTCCAGACATTCAAAATATCGATCTACATAGAATAAGAAAGAAAGAAAGAATACGCACTATATATAAAGCAAAAAAAAGAATAAAACTGAGGTAATCACCACTTGCATAAGTGACCGCTTGCATGGCAGAGATGAGAAGTACAAGGTTACAAGTAGTACAAATTGTTAAAAATAAACAAGGCATTTTCTATATTAGCAAGGTTAAAAATTGTTATATCCATTTGTTACAAGAATATCATTTAGAATTCAATCAAGTTATGTTGTAGTTAGAGATGTTGAGTCAAGTATGATATTTATGAAGACTTTGATAGACAAAGATTCAGTAGAAAAGTTGAACAAATTTTATAAAAATCAGACATTTTGTAATTGATAACTTGTTTGAAGTTCGTGAGCTTAACCCATTAAGTTCCAATGTTCCCATTTGGGAACATAAGTAATTTCATCTTCTTCTGCTTTTTACAATGACTTGGAATATAAATCGTCTGCGTTTTTTTAAATATCGTCTGATTTCTATGGTACTTAATGTGTTAAACGAAAGGTAATCATATTTTTTAAAATCTAACAGAAAATTCTCGAAGATCTCTAGTAAACCGTGATGAGTGATTGTTCGCTATACTTATTCAAAGGAAATTGAGTTTGCCGTGAAACTATAGATCGTTCTTGCGGGAAATTGGGGCGTTTTCCTTTCACGTTTTACATTTGTTTAGATCTGGTGAAAAAAAGCTGAGGCGTGCGTTGTTAGCCTTTCTGGAAATTCTTTGTGTTTCTTTGAGATCAACACTCTATTGTCAAGCATATGAATGTTTTCCTCCATGCAGATCTTGGCTTTAATCTTTTTGATTTACCAATCAGAACGAGTGTTGCCATTAGGAATTTTACACATTACTCTTTCAGGAAGGTAAATAATTTAGAGAAACCTTTCTGTAAACTTGCTTCATCAAATTTGTCAATAAGACATAAAGTAGTTGTTTTTTACGAAACTTATCGAATGTTGTTAGGAGAAAGTGGTTCATCAATAAAAAAGTTTAAAAAAGTTTCAAAATGTTTTTTCCTCTCTAAATATGCTCAGCGAAGTATATGCACTATGAAAGACTGCTTTATCTGTTCTAATTCTTAAAAAAAAAAATTTTTTTTATCTTATCATTTTCTATGTAAAATTAATTTTTCTATGTTAAACTAATTCAGCGCTTTGCATAAACGTTTGGATTTACACAAACTTTATTCATTTTTTTTATAATAATGTAATATGAGTTTTCCTACTTTTAAATTATCATTCTATATTGTGACATTGAATTTGAAAAAAGTTCTTCTTCTTTTTCTACTTTTTTTAGAAAAACTGAAAATTAGATTAAAAATAAAGCTAGACTTAGTAAATAAAACACAAGATTGATGAAATATATTGGAAAAATATGGAAATTAGGGTATTTTATTTACTGAAAATATCAAGATTGGTTTATTATTACAATAGATTTATGTTTTGTTCAGTCTTGTAAATCTGTCAGGAGGTTTTTTTTAGTTTCCAAGTAGTACATGAAGTATTATTTTTCATTATGTGATTGTTTTGCCAGAACATGTAATGTTGATTTGAGAAAAATTTCGTCCAACGAATGAGTTGGTATTTTCATGAATTTTTTAGATTAATTTAAATACTTCTGGTGTTTATGATGTTAAATTGTAATAACTTTAGGCTAAATAAACCAACAAAATTTATAATTAAACTAACTCTCGAACAATGGCTAAAATTTAGACGCATTTTTTTTTTAATTTTACAATATTATGCGTGGTCTAACTTTTATTCCAAATTTACACTTCCATCAGCGCTAAAATCGGCAAAAAGAAAATTTAAACATATTTTATTAAAATCTGTCATTTTTTTCCTATTGAATGTTTTGTGACGTAAAAGACAGTTATCATTTGAGAGAACTTTTGGCAATAGAAAATGATAAACTTGAATCTTCCGTTCCCACAAAAAGATCGCTTACGGGTTTGAAAAAACGTGTAAACACTTTTTCGAAATTCGAAAATACAAAAAAGTATTTACTATGCAATTTGCAAATTAATAGTAAAGCTTTTCTTAGTTTACCTAAATAATGAAATGAATTAATCTAACATTTTATACTGTTATAGAATGTTTTGACCTTTGTATCATGAACTGATATAAATTCATTTAGGAATCATACTCTCTTTTACAATTTCATTTTTTCAATGTCACAGTGAAAATCTAAGAAATTTGACAAATTACTCTCTTTCTCTCTCTCTTTGTACTCAACCTCACTAACTCAGAATAGCCTGCTTATTCAAGATGAGAGATAGTGAGAGATTTGTCGTTAAGAAAAGCAAGAATTTTCTTTTAATTAAAATCATAAATAATGATAGGTGCAGAAAAGTCAAAATTTTCTGGCATTCCCAAGAGACCATTCTAAAATATAATAACTTTTTCAGAAAAAATAATGTATTGGCAAAGATCTTTAAATTAACACAAAAAACGAACAAATTTGAAATCAAATAAAAAGTTTATTATCTACGTTGAAACACACACACACACACACACACACACACACACACACACACACACACACACACACACACACACACACACACACACACACACACACACACACACACACACACACACACACACACACACACACACACACACACACACACACACACACACACACACACACACACACACACACACACACACACACACACACACACACACACACACACACACACACACACACACACACACACACACACACACACACACACACACACACACACACACACACACACACACACACACACACACACACACACACACACACACACACACACACACACACACACACACACACACACACACACACACACACACACACACACACACACACACACACACACACACACACACACACACACACACACACACACACACACACACACACACACACACACACACACACACACACACACACACACACACACACACACACACACACACACACACACACACACACACACACACACACACACACACACACACACACACACACACACACACACACACACACACACACACACACACACACACACACACACACACACACACACACACACACACACACACACACACACACACACACACACACACACACACACACACACACACACACACACACACACACACACACACACACACACACACACACACACACACACACACACACACACACACACACACACACACACACACACACACACACACACACACACACACACACACACACACACACACACACACACACACACACACACACACACACACACACACACACACACACACACACACACACACACACACACACACACACACACACACACACACACACACACACACACACACACACACACACACACACACACACACACACACACACACACACACACACACACACACACACACACACACACACACACACACACACACACACACACACACACACACACACACACACACACACACACACACACACACACACACACACACACACACACACACACACACACACACACACACACACACACACACACACACACACACACACACACACACACACACACACACACACACACACACACACACACACACACACACACACACACACACACACACACACACACACACACACACACACACACACACACACACACACACACACACACACACACACACACACACACACACACACACACACACACACACACACACACACACACACACACACACACACACACACACACACACACACACACACACACACACACACACACACACACACACACACACACACACACACACACACACACACACACACACACACACACACACACACACACACACACACACACACACACACACACACACACACACACACACACACACACACACACACACACACACACACACACACACACACACACACACACACACACACACACACACACACACACACACACACACACACACACACACACACACACACACACACACACACACACACACACACACACACACACACACACACACACACACACACACACACACACACACACACACACACACACACACACACACACACACACACACACACACACACACACACACACACACACACACACACACACACACACACACACACACACACACACACACACACACACACACACACACACACACACACACACACACACACACACACACACACACACACACACACACACACACACACACACACACACACACACACACACACACACACACACACACACACACACACACACACACACACACACACACACACACACACACACACACACACACACACACACACACACACACACACACACACACACACACACACACACACACACACACACACACACACACACACACACACACACACACACACACACACACACACACACACACACACACACACACACACACACACACACACACACACACACACACACACACACACACACACACACACACAAGAAAATAGAAGAAGGCAAAGAATGAGATGGGGAGATGATTTGGAAAAATTTGGTTTGAAAGAAAGCGATGCTACAGACAGAAAGCTTTGGAGAGAACCGATCAGAACCATCAACCCCCAATAAGGGGATAAGATGAAGAAGAAGAAGAAGAATGGTGGAAAAGGAAGATAAAAAAATTTAAGCTGAATCATTTTTTATTGACTTTTAAAGTGGATAAGCTAATTTTTATTATAGATATAAAAGTAACATCACTATTTAAAAAAGATATAAATAACATTTTTGGATAAGTAAATTGGTTATTTTATTTTTATGAAATTATAGTATTTAGTGTCGTTAATTTGTTGACATTATTTCGTATAATAATTTCATAGCGTAACTAATTTACATTGTCTTATAGGTATTTATAATTATAATTACAAAAAATTGTATATACCATATTTTTCAATATAGCAACATTTTTTTTTAATTTTTTTGTCATTTTTAACATAACTTAACATATTTATTTAAGTAAAATAGGTGTCGATGCCTATAAAATTTGCTTTTTAACACCATTAAATAACAAAATATAATATTCTAGACGGTTAAAATGAAACAAGTTTGTTTTTAAAATCGTTGACTGTAAGAGAATTAACAACTTCACTGGGCAAGAAATTAACAATCCTCAAAGGCTCTTTATGTTAATAAATAAGTTTGACGATGGTTGTTTTGAAAACTTTCAGATTTAAATTTGTAACCATACGATTTACAAATTCTTGGAGAAAACTTAGGCAAAACATCTACTTTCATTATCATATTCTTCTTTGTAACGTTGAAAATGGTGATCATTTCATTTCTTTTTATTCTGAAGTGAAGTGAAGGTAAGTCTAAAATTTTCATTCTTTCAGAGTAGCATAAATATTTCTCATACCATGTAAACTTTTAGTAAAGTTTTTTTGAACTTTTTAAATCTTCTTAACATTACTATCCAAATAATTGCCATGAATCACGTTTGCGTATTCGAGGATTGGTGTTGTCAAGGATTTGAAAGGTAGATAGCAACGCCATTATTTGAAATTACGAAGGTCTTTTTCAACATATGTATCGTAGAATGTGCTTTTTTCACAGCAGTCGAAACATGTAGATTAAAATTAAACTTTGAGTGAATCCTCAATCCAAGGTCATCTGTTTTTGAAGTTTAGACAGAGCCACACCTTTGGCCCTTGTTTAAGTTAAAACTCAGATCCCACTCAATAGACCATTCATACCAGCAATACAAATCAGTCTGCAACGATACATTTGAACTTTTATCGGAATAATTAAATAACTTGATGTCATCTGCAAAAACTTTTACGTAGGAAGTTAAGTCACATGTGACGTCATGGATAAAAATAGTCAAAAACAATGGTCACTCCTAATACAGAACCTTGTGGTATATTCCACTAACAGTTTCAGCACTACTTGATGTGATTCCATTTAAACGCACTACATGTTTTCTATTCAAGATATAGTCTTTGAGCCAGGATAAAAGAGTAACAACGATTCCAAAAGATTCCAGCTTTCGAATAAGTCTTTTATGAGGACCCTATCAAAAGCTTTTTGGAAGTCTAAGTATAGTACATTAATAGTTCTACTTTCATTCATTGCTAAAGTTACTTCATTGGAAAATTCGATAAGGTTGGATACAGTTGACTATTTGGGAAGAAAGCCATGGTGATGGGGTGATATGAGTTTATTATTTAAAATATGATGAAGAATTTTATCTTTGATAATGGATTCAAAATTTTGAACACCACAGAATTCACAGAGATAGGTCTATAGTTGAATATTCTTGTCTCCTTTGTTAAAAACTCGATAGTTATACAACTTAATTTCCAATCATCAAGAAGTTGACATTCTTTCAAAGATTTATTAAACAGGATTGTCAAAGGTTCTTCGATAACATTGGCTAATTTTTTTTAGAAATAATGGAGAGATGTCATCAAGTCCAATAGATTTAGATATATCTAACTTAACAAGCTTCTCCGCTTCTAATAAATCACAATTCAATCTTTTCAAATGTTTATTTGGTATTTTACGTTCTACATTAAAAATCGAGCAAAATATAGATTAAAGGCTTTGAGTAAAAACTTTTTTCCAATAATATTTCCATCTTCACTAATTATTATTATTATTATTGTTTGAAGACCCAGTGATCTTTTTCTTTTTTTATAAATGTTACTCCAGGCACTTTTGGGATTACTTTTATAATTTTTAAAAATATCCAATTCATATCTTATTCTGAGTTCTCAGGTGAGTTTTCTAATCTGATTAATTATTTTCTCACCTTCTTATTGATATAAATTATTTCCAAACTTTTTGAAAGGAGTAAACAAATTTTGCTTTTTTTAAACAATGAAATAGTCTTTTGGTTCATAGAAGGTTTATTGCGAGTCTTAGAATAGGACAAGGAAAGACATATACTCATTTGCTCTTTGATAACCTCATTTACCCATTAAGTCCCAATGTTCCCATTTGGGAACATAAGTAATTTCACCTTCGTCTGCTTTTTTCAATGACTTTGAATATAAATCGTCTGCGTTTTTTTAAATATCGTCTGATTTCTATGGGACTTAATGGGTTAAATTTAAAGCAAAAACTCTGCAAACTTATACACTTGCAAATTCACTCCAATTTATATCTTCTAGGTTTTTTTCTATGGACGAATTATGATTGGCTGCTTGTACTTTTACTTCAAAACTTTTGGCTTCCTTATATTTTTACTGTTCAGGCTGTAACTCTCATGCAGTAGTGATCACTCTTATCCAAATTTGGTATAGTATTTCTAGATCATGAACAAAGTTTTCAGCCTATGTAATCAAATAAATCAAGTAAGCTTTCCTTACCACTTGAGCAAACCCTTGTATTACTTTCAATAAGTTGATTAAAAAAGTTTTCATGCAGGAAGCTTAAAAAAATCTGTTCGTAATTTTCACGTTTTGCAGCACCTGAACTCCAATCAATATTTGGATAATTGAAATCACCCATTACTATAAAATTAGCCTTTGGAAAGTCATTTATTATATCACATATTTCCTTAATTACTTCCATTCTGCTTTCACGAATGTCTGAAGAAGGACTTCTATATATGCAACACAAAAATTTTTGATACCCTATTCTCTATATGTTTTAATTTGTTAGAAGAAAGCTGATGAATTATTTCTGGTTGCTTTTAAAATAACAAATTATATACCACGCATTCCTCTAGGATATAAATCAGTATCATTATTATCCAGACCTAAGTTATGGATTAAAGAGTATATCCATTGATTGAATAACTACTTATGGTAAACCAATTTAAAGGAAACTTTTTTGGTAAAAATTCAGTAATAAATTTCACATCATAAGAGTTCAAGGAAATCATTAATTCTAGCTCTCATCCAATTTCTTGGTTAACTGGTTTAATTGGTCAACATCAGTGTAAAGAATTTTCAAAGAACTTATTTTGGATGTACAAATATATATTGGAGGTACTCCAAATGCTTTAACTAAACTTGTATTAGAAAAAATGTCATCAAGATATTGATCCCAATAACTCGATCACCCCTGACTGGGTACATGATAAACAGATTTATTTCCATCTTTTCCAACTTCATTAGCTATATTTTAATCATTTTTGCTTTTTGTTAGCTTACGAAATTCTTTCAGTTTTTACTCTCTCTCTTCAGGATTCAAGTCATTGAAAACAAAAATCCTTTTATAATTTGGATGAGCACTTTTGAGAATGAGAAGAGTAGAGCACTTGAAACTACTCTCAAAGATTCATATATTTATCTTTTCAAATATTTATATATGGAAGTTCTCTTTATCATTTTAACCATCTTCCCCACTTATTGAATTTAATCAAGATTTTGATTTTGTGTCAATTTTTGCAAAGCATTCTATTTTTATTTTTATACACTAATCTAAATTTTGTCGTAAATATAAGTAAAGTGGTGAAGAATGATTTGTTTGAAATAAAGAGAATTAAACAAAAAGTTTCAAACAAATTTATTTTTTCAGTGACACCAATTTTCGACTTTACACGAGTCTTTATCAAGTTAAAATGATTAATAAAAAAGTAAGCCACTTAAAAAGTAAATTTGTTTGAAACTTTTTACATTTTTTGTTTAAATTTTATCTGAATTTCACTTCTCAATAATAATTAATCAGTATGCCTATCGAAATCTCTAATATTTATTAGTAAAATAAATCACTACTATAATTTACAACGGATTTATGATAATTGCTTTCATCAAAGTAAAAATGGACTATATCATCAGTGTAATTATTATGCCTTGTTGAGAGACCAGTTAAAATATTCGATCTTACTAATTTGAAGCTTCAGTTCTCTTGCTTCGAATATACAAATATGCATAACGGAAAGTTTTCCTAAGAACATTTTCCCTATAACAGACATTTTGCCTACTATAACATCAAAGAGATTTAATATTAAAATGCGTTTAACATTGTTTAACTTTTGCTTGTGGAAAATTGTTTATGATAGCAAAAAAAATGTTAACTTTTTTTTAATATCATATCAATAAAATCATTACTAACTGAAATAGATTGAATTAAAAGAAACTAAAAAAATTTTTTTACAAATTTTCTATCTTTATTGAAATCGCAATTTTAGTGTTTAATTGTAGAAACTTTTATCAGAAAAAATAATGCCAATAAATTAAGGAATCCTTCAATAAATTATGAAAAAGGTCATTGTTATAAATTTTTTAAGTATATAAAAAAAAATTCTTAATTTTTTTTATTCAAAAATTTCTTTGTCTTTTCTTTAAAAGTGTTACAATACGTTCTTTTATAATAATGTCCTTGTTTCTTGCTTTGCAAATTTTGAGATGTTTTTTCTGTGAATGTAAAATTTTTTAATTTTATTAACAAATTCAAATGTTAAAAGTTGCGTCTTTTCAAAAATTCTCATTTTTTTCCTTCATCACTTCTAAGGATGATAAAAAAAATCACAACATTTTAAAACTAGAAATAAAACTGAAATTTTGAAGGCAATTCGTGAATAAACTCTATGTCCTATACGAATGGTCCTTTTCTTCCATTTTTATAATCTTATCCTTTTGGATATATACAAAAAACTGATTGGAGAAATTTTTAGTATATAACAAAACATATATATTTTAGGTTAAATTTATGCATATGTACTTTGTTTAAGGGCTTTAAGTATATATCAGTATGAACATATTTATCTTCGATATCCAAATTTGTATGAAATATGTGTGTCACTTATGCTAAATCTCTTAATGTTGAGATTAATCAGAAAAAATTAATGCTTAGAGGGATGCATAAATTATATATCAATTCGATACTGTCTACTTTTATTCAGACGTGCAGCCTGTGTGTACATATTCACTGCTTCTTCACACTCTTCGATGTGTGAGAATGAAGAAGTCAGGGAATTTGCACTCTCTAACTGAAGGAGATAAATCAAATCCTTCTCAGAAGATTCAAAGCTGAGAAAAATGATGCTTCCTTTCTTATTTAACTAATGAAACACTTTATCCAGAATCGCGCAACAATTGCATGCATACATTAAGTTGTAAAGAATACAAACATATATGTCTATAGTGTATATATATTATATATATATATAGTGACAGACAAGGACGAAATCACGTTTTTTTGAAGAGTAGGATAAATCTTTTCCCAATTGCCCACTATCCCCCCTCCCCCTCGTAGCACCCTTGTTGACAAATTTCGAGATAATATAGTCTCTCTATATCTCGAGTTTAAGTTCACTTCATTCAAAAATATATTTAAATTTAAGTTACATATATACCTAAATCATTTTTAAAAATTATCATTTGAAAAACGGCTTAGCAGAGTCCAATCTCAAGGAGCGTATGCCATATGATAAGTGTGAAAGTTGGGGTCATTGGGTAACTATAAGCCTAACATTAGCCCATATGATAATATTAGCGTAAATGAAAGAAATTTTGCGTCTCACTGAGAAAAAAGCGCTCTTGTCCAAATTTTCACTAAGAAGTTAGTAAATTACTAAATTAGATAAAAAAAAGTATTGCATATAAGGATTTAATTAGTATATAAGTTAGTTAAATAAACTAATCAAGTTAGCCAAACTTTTTATTAAATTCAAAATAAAAAACAAAAAAAATATAGAAATATTATTTATCTGCATATTTTCAGCAATAAATAAAACAATTAATCTCTATATATTTTTCTATAATTTACCTTTGTTAAAACTATAAAAATAAAAGTTATATATACATTAAAACTAAAATTTATTATACTTCTAGATTTTTATGGAAAATTTATGTATACCATTTTTCCATTCATAGATTGTGTTTTTTAACTTTTCTTTTCGAGTTAAATCCAAGGATATAAAAAAATTACTATTTTATTTTTAACAAATTAAATGTCAAAAAACAATTTTGAATAAAAATAGCATTCAAATACTCAAGTTATATAAATTCTGAAATTAACAAAAATTAAAACAACTTTTATATTGACAATTAATAAGAATAAAAGGGATTGGTTTAAATTCTTTCTCTCTCAATTCTATAATAGAGTAGACTCTCTCGAAACTGGGCACCTTAGGGCGGACAAAAATTTTCCGGTTTTTCAAAATTCCAGTTTCTCTAAAAGTCTAATATAATCTCATTTTTCAACTTCATATGGCGAAACCTTCGAGTGAATTGTTAGGAAGTTTTAGCTAAGTTCAATGTGTCAAACAAAACAAGCAAAGGAATGAATTAAACAACTATAAATGATCAAATACTCAGTTTTTATTAAAAATAAATAAAATGATAACAGTAATTTTATCATATCTTCCTCACCCAATCATCTAATGAAGTTTGTTTAGATTTACTTCGTTTGAGCAAAATTTCTTTCTCTAAGTTTTCTGTTCGTTTCTGAAGTTGTTCACCAATGTCTTCATAATTATCAACCTTTTGCCCGAATTCCGTTCCTAATTTTAACTATCATAGATAACATTGCGCGGAAGGAAAGATTTAGACCTCATCATCAGTGTTGACATCGCTAACGTCTTCTAGTTCATTGTCAATAATTTCTGCCATTTTGTCACCCCCATAAATTCGTATTAATTCATTTTCCCATTCATCGCCGATTTTTTTCTTAATTTTACTAATATATAAATAACAGTCCGGTTTTTACAAAGCATTTTGTAGTTTTAGACAAAACATTTTTTCGGATACCGGAATACCTGTTTATATCAGCAATCATAGTGCATTTAAAATAGGGCATTTTTGGGACCACAACAAAATTCCGATTTTTCGTGAAGTCCGGTTTCAAGAGAGTCCGGTTTGTGGAGAGTCTACTGTACAAACCAAGTATTTTCTCATATTCTTTTTCGGTGTCTTTAATTCCAAAGAAATATTCTAGTGTTAAAGTCTTCCTTATATATAAAGTAAAGTAATATATTGACATGAATAATCCAATAAAAGTTCCAATAAGGAATCGCATAAAAATATATCTTAAATAAAAGCCTGTTTTTCCTATTTATCTTCGGCTATTAGAAGGATTGGACAACTTCTATAATAAAAATAGTCGCTTTCACTTTCTTCAAAGAGTATCTGTTTTTATCTAGTTATTTTTCAAGCTTTTCTTTAAAGAAGGAAGATAAAGCAATACATGATGTTATGCACTGAAGTTCTAAAAAATTAAAAAATAAAAAATTCACCTTCTTAAATCACATCATATATTAGTAGCATTTTTTCAGGAAAAGTTTTCTTCCAAGGAATAAGCTATCATCAAATCATCCTATTTCTTGTACATTTTCTTGTCCTGACATAATTTTTTAACTGAATTTAACTTTTTGAAAAATAGTTATTTTATAATAGCATGTTCGATCTGTGCACTAAGTCTAATAAATTCACTATGTACATCTTAAAATTAAAATACACACAATAGTAAATAATTTAAAAAGTATAGCTCCGTCGGAAGAACAAATTTTTTTTTCATATTATCTTATCTCCCGTAGCCTTGCCATGCCACTTCTAATGAATCTTAAAAATAAATTGTGAAGAAAGTTCTTTGAATATTTCATTGATGAGTGTCACAGAAACAAAAAAACTTTTTCACTTGTGCAACTGACAAATCAACTTAATAAACATTTTTCTGCTCCTTCAACATCAGATTTCTCTAAATATTATTTATCGTGTGTAAAAACTCATTTCATTCAGTCAGTTTTTGTAACACTTTTAGGAGCAGTGCTTCAATAATTCAAAATTTTCTGTTTTTAATGGATGGAAAAAAACAGAAAATTAGAGTCTTCCAAATTTTGATTAGCTCTTTTTTAAAAAAAGGCTTTAACTCTTTTCAACAGAGGCGCTTATTTTAATAAATAACTTTTTTCCGATTTTTTTCCTTTTTTACTAAGTTTTTTTAGCATAAAATCTTCGCCCTTATGTAATTTTACTCCAGCTGAAGTTTCAAATTTTGATTTACCCTAAAAATAAGCAATACTAGCTTTTTTTTAATCTATTTTGAAATTTATGATTTAGAATTTTATACTTTGAATAATTTTTTTAGCTTAATTCCAATTAATAAACAAGAAAAGATAAAAAAATATTACTCAATAAACTTATAAAAACAATTTTTTCATGAATTAGCATATACTTTCACATGCACATTCAGGGCGAATTGAAAAAGAATGAAGCTTACACCCAACTTTATTACACTTTTGGTATTGTCTTGTAGTTCTTGCTTTTTTAGAAACGAGGCAAGAAATGTAAAAAATCAAGCATTACACGTTGATTCTGTTCTTTCAGGAAATAGATAAAAATTTGTATTGAGGTTTTGTTTTAGGAGTTGACTTCTTGTTTCATAGAATTATACTAATGTTCTTTTGCCAAAGATTTTAAAAACCACTTTGAAAATGAGTTCCCAGGATAATTATGATTCAAGGTAATCAAAGAGTTTTAAATGACAACATCTAAATAATTAGAAAAGGCATCTGAAGTCCACTTCCTTGATGGTTTGTATGAACGATGAAGACGCATCATGCGATTACCTACATCAACTCCAATTTTCCTTTTAGTACTGGCCATACGTGATTCTGGTTTGAATATGTCTCCCACTTAGTTGTAGGCTTGTTCAGTGTTGTGAAGAAAACACGTAAATAACTTTCAACTTTTTGGAAGCACGTCTTTGAAGGATGTAAGCTGCAAGAGAAGCATCCTTGGAGTAAACTATTTTGTTCTCACAATCCTACAATTTTAAAGATTAAAAATGAAATTACGATATGAACTTTTTTTCTTCACTTCGAATGCTAAACATTATTTCGTAAGACAAATTCTTTAAAAAAACTTGATCAGAGAAAAAATCTTTTTTAAAACTAAGGAATTGTATCCTATGAGAAATGAGAATATTGAGGCGAGACTGGCGTCACCAAATTACGGCTCCTCAGTGGATGCACTTTGTCACATCCATAGGAGAAAACATCGAAAAGTTTGCTTTATTTTGCTTTAAACAAGTATTAATAGGAATGTCATAATGCCAGTTTTTTAACTTTTCAATTTTCCGCTACGCGTTTTTTAAATTTTCAGTAATCCGGCCCGTTTCAACAAAAGTTTAATGAAAGGTAGAATCTTTACTCGAATCTTCGGAACAAGTTGATACATATGTTATTGAAAAGCGGATAATAAAAAAAATTCTCTAAAAATAAATAAATAAAAAAAAATTAATTCAAAATTGTAGGAAAAGTTAAAAAAAAATGTAACATTGAGGCATATTATATTATAAATTTATTAATATGAATTTAATCAATGACAATCTATGAAAAATAGAATACACGGATTTTGCAAACTATGAAACGCAAGAACGGGAATCACTGAGGAAAAAGATGAGTTGCATTTTCTAATTAAATTCGTAAACGCTCTTGTCCAAAAATCCACAAACAAACTTGTATAAGTTTGAAGTGTAAGCTACCAGAAAATTTTTTGACTTTTTCAAAATAAATTGTTAAAAAATAAAGTAAATTTCTAAATAAACTTTAATGATAAAAACAATAACATTACAAAATATTTAACTACCTGAAATCACTACAGCTAAGTTAAGTATTGTTTGTGAGGTTCGTCGGATATCGTGGTCCCGCCAGGAATGATGAGTCCATGTCTACCTCGACTTTCTATCCCACTAAACGACTAATACCGGCCCTTGTTTCAAATATATAAATACAGCTGAGTGATCGATACAATTCTAACGCGAACGCTCCCAACCTGAGAAACAATCTAAATGTCTAGTGCTAGCTTGATTACTAACAAGGTTAGAATTGGGTCGCCAGAACACTACCTATCCGTAAAAACCTTTGAATTCTTCGGAAGAAGAAAACATGGATAAAAAACCGGCACCAGAGAAAGAAAACCCAGATAAAAAACCGCCATACTACTATATCTGAGTCAATTTGAAGATTAAACTACGTAAATTTAAAGAATTTAATTATAAAAATTGTGAAACAGACTTATTGATTAAATGAAAAATATTTATAATATTCTAAAATTAAAGTTTTATAAGGTTTTTATAAAGTTGCAAGGATATTAAAAAAAAACAACATGTGTATATCGTCAAAACTCATTATTCGAAAATAATATACTTAACATTTAACGCCACCAAAATTTTCCTTTGTATGCTTCAAATGAGGCCGTCCTTCTTTCGATATTCATGAGTTCAGAAAATGTCTTTGTTATTATTTCACATCGTCTAACATTGAAAAAAATAAAGAATACTCGGTCTAGTGTTTTATTTACTTATATCTAAGAAAATGGCATAATTAGCACCTATAACTCGTACTCCGGAAGTATTTGTTTCTGCTTCGAACAACTTTAACTCTTAAAATGGCGATAATTTTTCAAAATATTTAATTTTATTCAATAAAATTATTTTCATTTTTAAAAAATGTTTTGGTAAAATTAAAAAAAAAATTTTCGGTGAAATGTTATTTTTTATAAAAAATACAATTTTTTTAAATTTTATATTTCAATAAATAAAACATATTTAATTTTTATTAATAGATTATATTTTTGTATAAAAATAACAGTTAAATATATTCTAGTTTTTAGTTTAAAAATATTTTCAAGCTTTCAATACCATAATAAGTGTTACAAACGCAAAATTAAACGCGTTGATTTAAAAATAACAATACTGTTGTTTTCACTATTCAAAATAAATTTTGAAAAAATTTAGATTTCTCACAATTTGGGAACTTTCAAGATTTAAAAACTTCTACAGATAAAATTTATTGCTCATTTTAATGATCTTAATCAAAATTGTTTCTCCCAGGGAGATAGACCTTGAACGAAATATTCTTCCAACTAGTTAAGTTATCTGTCAAATTGCAGTGATTTTTGGTAAAACCATTTTAAAGCGCTTTTTAAATTTTTTACTTCCAAATCAATAAATTTCTATCATCTATGTATTTTATATAATTTTATAATTATAATTATAAATATGCGTACAACAGTATGAATTAAGTTATTTTATGAAATTATCAAAATGTTAATGTTAAACGGATTAACGCCATCTAAATACAATAATTTCTTAAAAATTTAAAATGTCTAATTCACTTATTTAATGGAATTATTAATGCTTATACATTTTTTGCGTTTTAATGCTAACTCTTCATCTCTACTATTTATTTTTTTCAGTGAATTCGTATTATCATGGAATATTTGGCCCCATTTTATACCCATCAGGTTTTTAAAATAACTTGAAAAAAGTGGTTTTATCTCCGAAAATGTTCTATTGGTTAGCCGAAAATAAATCAACAAAAAATTTGAGATATATTGCGAAGTTTATAAGTGTGAAATGAAATTTTAGAGAATAGTATAAACGAAGTGTATTTGCTAATGATGTCAAAGTTGGAGCTGTTATGAAGAGTAAGAATCTTTTATTTCGTTATTTGAGGAGGTTATTGCTGTTTTTAGTAAAATGCGATTTTTAATTAAAGTCATTGGATGCAATAATATGAGTGTGATGTTTCTTTGAAAAAAAGTCAATAAGTTTGAGAGCGCTTCTCGAAAACAATTAGCAAATGCTTCATTTACAAGAGAAAAAAAAAGTTGTAATTATATTCAAAAATTGTGGGAAGAAGTTTTTAAGCATAACTTTAGAATTATTACTACCACTGGCTATTACAAGTATTGTTATTATTGATATGAGCACAAAAGAAAAGTGAATATTATGTGTGTGTGTGTGTGTTGTAGTATATTGGCGTTAAATAAGTCTCTTACGATTTTGATCTGATATGCAAGCATTAACATATTTAAGCAAATCTGGAGTAAGCCAGCTCAAGATGCAAAATAATTAATGCAAATGAACAAAATATTCATCAGCATCATGATCATCTTCATCATCATCATCATCATCATCATCGGAGAAGTAATCTTAAGCAAGAATTATTATTATTATTATTATTATTATTGGTTTCATTGAGTATAGATCAATGTTATTGGCATATGCAGAAAAATTATTATTATTTGCTTGAGAATGTATGACGACGAAGCTACATTTTAGAAACACCGTGTTGAATAGTTTTTTTACTTTAAGTATCTTTTTTTCACATAAAGTTGGTCTTTTTGCAAATTGAGTTTTGGCTACGTTAAAGTTTTAGGGTTTTTAAAAGTTTTTAGGTTTTTAGTTCGGCTAAGGAGTTTAAATTTTTATTTTTTTTTTATAAAAAAAATTATTGCTAAATTTTTTATAATTTAACAAATTTATTATAAACTGGAAAAACATAAAGCAAAAATGGAAAATAATTTGAAAAATTTTAACTCATATAAAATTATACACACAAATTTGTAAAATTAATAAGTTTTAAATTATTTTTTTATTGTTTTTAATGAACTAAATTTTTATTTTCCTCATGTGAAATTAACAATATTAATTTATATAAATTTTTATTGTCTGTTATTTTTGCTGTCCAAATAGTGGCACGCTGGGTAAATATATGTACAAATAAAAACTTCATTTGTTTTTAGAGTATTAAAATAAAAAAATAAGTTTACTTAAATATATTAAAAAAAAATATTTTTAACTAGTTTTTAAAAATATATAAAATTAGATAAAATTTGTTTTTATAACTTTTGATTTAATTTTTGTTTTCATCATTTTTTACTCAAACTTTTAGATGTCTAATTCTTTGAATTATATTTTATCAGATGCAGATAATAATTTAGCTAATTGTGCTTTACAAATATATATTGAACCACCAAATCTTTCAGTAATTGGAAGATAATGGAAGGTATATTGATAATTTAAGTAGTGGACAGCTTCTTACTGAAGCAAATGCAAATTCAAAAGATCAATTTACAGTGCAATCAAAAAAAGATAAATGGATAAAAAATAATACTTTTGAATCAAAATTTCCTATTTTTCCAATGAGCGATTTTTCCCAATTCAGAGATTTAGATCAATTTGATTTTTCGATTGAAATTGATGAGCTAAAAGTGTTTCTTCGAGTTTTACTCATATCTGGATATTGTAATGTACCTTCAAGGCATTTGTACTGGGAAAGCAAAAATGATGTTAAAATGATATAATTTATAAAAGTATAAGAAAAAATAGGTTTCAAAAAATAATGGACAAATTTAAAGTTAAATAAAAAATTTTTTTAAAGTTAAAAGTTTGTCAAATCATTTGAACAAAAAGTTTATGGAATACTTTATCCCAACACAATACATTGCCCATGATGAATCAATGATTGAATATTTTGGAAAGCATCCCTGTAAACAGTGCATAAGAAGTAAGCCAATCAGTTTTGGTTATAAAGTGTCGTGTACTTGCTCTCATGATGGCTATCTTATTAATTTTATTTTTTATCAAGGTAAATCCCTTCATCAAAAGAATGAAGAAAAACTTTATGGAAAAGTTGGATTAACATTACTGAACGCCATCAGCAATTTTACAGAAGATAAAAAAGACTTCACATATTATTTTTTTTGTGATTCCTTATTTTTATCAGAAAATCTTATAAAAAAACTTCTATCTCTTGGTTATGGTTGCACTGGAACTATTAATAATGAAAGACGTTTTTCTAATTTACCACTTTTGTCTCAGAAGGAAATGTCTAAAGAACAACGGGGAAAGGCTTCATTATGTACACATGAAAGCAAACATATAATAGCAGTAAGGTGGATGAATAACAATGTTGTTTAGTAGCTCTGTTTATGGTCTTCCACCATACAAAAAAGTCAAAAGATTTTCTAAAAAAGATAGATTTAATCTATCAGTACAATTCTAAAATGGGTGGAGTAGATCGTTTGAACCAAAATATTAATAAATATCGAGTTGGTATAACAGGTAAAAAATGATATTATTCAGTTTTTACATGGATGATTGATGCAACAATTTGTAATGCTTGGTATCTACACAAAAATTGTGGAGGTTTAAAATCTTTGTTAGATTTCAGAAGAGGAATTGTAAGAACTATTTGAATAAATTTGGTTCAGCTCCTCTAATTTCAAGACACAATAAATGCAAAAGGGAAGAAAAATGGATGAAAAAAATCATTTGATTTCAAAAACAAAAAATGGTGAAAGAAGAGGTTGTGCTTTAGCGTAATGCTCGAAAAGACCTACTACTGAATGTATTAAATGTGATCTTGGACTCTGTGTTACTTGCAATGTTAAATATCATACATATAATAATAAATAAAAACTAAAGTTTTATAAAAAAAAAAAGCTTTGCATTATTCTTAAAAAACTAGAAATTTATGTTACCCAAGTAACTATTGCTAAATAAAGTTATTTTTTAAGTTAGTCATAGTTTGTAAGTGAATTTTACCTGTGTGCCAAAAAGTGGTACGCCCCATAATTTTACTTAAACTGTTAAATAACAAAAAATTTGATTTGATTTATACTTTTGAAAAGTTTTAAACTCAATTCACACTTTCACAAAATCAATCATCATCATCATTTTTTTGGAAAGTTTTAAACTCAATTCACACAGGACAGGTTTTTTCGGTTTTTGAAAAAATAATTTTTACTTGGGCTAATATGGGTTAAGTAAAAATGGTAAATCTAAAATTTGGAGTCGTATTTCACGTTTGAGAAAGCGCATAAGGTTGTTCATATACCTGCCTTTGCAATGTGTAGCAATCATATTAGCATACTTCCAATTTCTGATCTAAAATCCGTTTAAATAATGTGAAGAATTGGACAATAATTTTTCACGTATATGTTCTAGGAGAGTTTTAAAAGAACTTTAGATAAAAATTTCACCTAACCTATTGAATTTGATGACAAGGAAGTCACAAGTTCTAAAAAAATAAATCAGATATGAGAGTATTAAAAGTTCACTATCCAAAATGGATCAAACATTTTAACATGGTGGAAGGAAAACTCTCCTAGTTTTACCAAGATTTTTCGTTTTTTCAGGACATTTTAATTGAAAGTTTAAGTTTAGAATACTTTTGTTGAATTTCAACTGATGCTGATAAATAAAAATGATATTTTGCAAGCATCTAAATGTTTTTATACAACATATACAAAGAATTGTATAAATAACAGTATTATAAAAATCATAATTATTTTATTCTGTGAAGAAGAAGTTTATTTGAAACAAAACATGAGTGAAACAATGATTACATAAAGTATTAATGATTATAATCTAAGTGAGTGGAATCAAACTCCATCAAAGCTGTTTGAATTAAAAAAAAAGTAGAAGATTAACTCGAAATAAATAAAAATCAAAAAGTGACGCATTAAAATTACGATAACAAAAAAAAACACAGAAAAAAAAATATATATTTATAAGTAAAAAGAAAATTAAATTGTCACTCATGTTTTGTTTCAAATAAACTTCTTCTTCTTCTTTTATTCTGTTTTTTAGTTTGTAGGTTGTTTGATGTGTTCTATATAGTGTCCGGAAAATTCGCCCTAAACAAATTTGCCGTAGGAACACTCGCCTCAGGAATTTTCGCCTCGGCAAATTTCGCCTAATAGGAAAAATCGCGGTAAGACAATTTTGCCGTAAAACAAGTATTTTTGATAAAAACAGTTTGGTTTCTAAAGTAC